>JBAMAX010000589.1:0-71273 GCA_037043745.1 Chymomyza amoena
GCACTTCCTATTGGTATAATGTCCGAAGAAGCACTTGAAGCCAGGAATAAGGATTTTAGGAATATACGCTTAAACCATTCCCGTAAGGACAAGAGGAGTAATACAATGGAAGATGTTATGAATGGACTACTTGTTTCATCGGATCCACTTATAACGACTCTCTCCAAAACAACAAAAGCCAATTTGAAAGAAATTAATTTGGACAAAACCGTTTTAGGATTGCTTCATAGTTTTAAAAAATCTTTTAGTGACTCGGATTCATCTGATTCCGATTAATTTTTTTTTCAAATATATTATAAATATGTTAAATATCTTAAATTAAAAATTTCAATGGAATATGTCTTGATTTACGCCAGTTGCTACTAAAGTTCCGCTAGAAGGTCAGCCTGGCCCACTGTGCCCGGGAGAAAATGTTCCGGCCTCCTATTGCACATTTAGCTTTAGTCACAACAGTACTAAAGCAATTACAGCAGGCTTCTGATAAAACTCCCGGCCCAGAGGAAATCTCCCATCCTCACTCCTCTCGGCGGGAGTGATTAAGGAAAATATAAGAAAAATCAACAAGGCCTGTTTCTCCGTTTTTGACCCATACCAAGTCAAGAAGAGTGCAGGCAGCTGAAATGGTTTACTGAATTCAGAAGAATAAATTACAAAATAAATGTGTACTGGGCTTATGAACAAGAAATTAACCAAGTGCTGGTATACACGATTATACACTTTGTTACTATAAGTATCTAACCATTTTAAGTTAAAGACGCTCGAATTTTTGATAGCGCTTCTGATTCTTCTAAACTTCAAAAAATCCTTATAAGATGTTCTCTTAAAAAAAATGCTCTTAAAAACAAAAATAATAATTTGATGAATAAACTTTCAAAAACGGCTATTCCATATCAAAATAGTTTTTGCCATCCCCCTTCTGCGATATCACCCAAGTTTAGGTCTGTCTAAATTTTCTACTGGGAGGACAATCATTTCGATTTCATAGGCTTGTGTTATATATCTTAAGTCATATATAAGAATATGCCATTTAATTTTTGCCTCATTAAAAAGTGATAGCCTTGAAAATAAAATTCAGCTATCAGTGGAACTTATTAAAGGCAAAATTATTCTTTCAAAATTATCGATAGTCATTGATAGCTATCGGTAGCTCCACTTCGTACCTCATTAAAATAATCATTGTTGCCTCTTTAAAAAGTGATAGCCTTGAAAATAAAATTTGGAACTTAAAACTTATTAAAGGCAAAATTACCTCATTAAAATAGTCATTGTTGTTATCGAAAGCCTCATTAAAAATGATAGCTTTGAAAATCAAATTCAGTTGTCATTGGAATTTGTAAAAATAATGATTGTTCTTTCAAAAGTGTCGATAGTTATCGATAGCTAAAGATAGCTCCCACTTAGCAACTCGTTTATAAATAACTTGACTGTCGCACAACTACTAAAAAGCTATAATATTATATCTTGACTGCTAAAGCCTTAAAAGATCCCCTTTTAAAGTTCCTTCCCATTTTAGTTATTCTCTTTCAATCGGTCTAATCAAAATCTGCTTCGTAATTCGAAACATTTGAGCCTGTGCGGTCCTATGCCGCACTAGGGAAAATGGAGTCTAAGAAAAGGAGACTGGTGCCAACTTTGTTTAGAGAAGAGCATTCCAGACTCGTTGCAACCCACACCAAACTTGCCTCTCTTTATTTTCCTGCAATGAAATGCAAATATTAAAAAGGAACACATTTATGCTTGAAAAGAAAATGCCAACGCGTGGTACTTTGTTTGTTGGCTTTCTTCTCTTGTTTTTCCTCATTTGCCCTGCTTTGTTAACGTTTTGTTCTTAACGTTTCTAAAAAAAAAAAAAACTGTTTCAAGCAATGTCATTTTTATATACACATAGTTTTGTTTTCTCTTGCTTTTTACTTGCATTTCCCACATAACAATGTTAACGAGCATGATAATGATCATATGCGCTTGATTATTATTATGTTGAATGTTGATGATAATGATGATGATGAGCAGACACATCCGCAGCAGACGACATTGCGCAACTTTCAGTTTCAGTAGCTTCCTTTTTGTGTGTGTTGTGTGTGAATGTTAGCTAATATGCTTATAGTAGTAGCTGCTGTTGTTGAAGTTGTTGTAGTTTCTGGGTCCAACCACTAAGAACCCTGAGCATGACAGCGATGAGGACATGTAGGACATGATTTGGCCCCGTCAAAGCAACCGCCGCGCTTTTCTGCATGGCCGCAGGATTCTCATCTGTAAAGAGAGCGAGAAAAAAGAGCGCAAAAATTAAATACTAAAACACATGTGTCGGCCATATTTAAATTAGCTGAGAAAAACACACGCACACACACACGCACACACATACTGCCATATATTAACTCAAACACAGGCATTACCTATGCGCTGCACAAACAAGTTAATTTAATTGTGCGACCCAAAGCGTACACACACACCAACACACACACACTATCTCAGACGCACACACACGCACACACACACTCGTTTATATACACAAATTTGACTAAGTAGATAAATGGCATATGTTTGCTTTGGCTTGTGTTTTACACGAGTGTGCGTGTATGTTTGTTTATATGCATATTAGTGTAGCGCGTGTGTGTTGTGCGTAAGAATGTTGTGGGGCCTTTTAAATTAAATGGCATTACGTATACGTAACATTTTCTTTAAACGCTCGCCTGCCAACGCATCATTTGTCAATGTTTATGCTACATTTTGTTGCAGCCAGGGTGCCAAAAACAAAACTGGAACTATTTTTAGCAGCTAAACGATTGAATTTTTGGGTCCTGAAATATTTATGTACTGAAATGTATTATTTCATTCATTTATAGTATAAATGTGAATTGGTTTGTATCATGAAAAATTGTTGCTCACTCTTCTAAATCAATTTTGTAAGAAGATTTTTTAGCATCCCTTCCATGTTGACATGTTTGTCACGACAAGTCAATAAAAAGCAGCCATGTTCCTGGGTGGTAAGTTTGAGCCACTGTCCTGCTACCATATTGGCTCATTCTTAGAGCGTTGGGTGGAAAAGCTTTTTGTCAATTGCTTACTTTTGTGAATTGACTTTGATAAAGTTTTCAAAAAACTAAAAGACGGAAATATATTCACATTTATTAAGGCGATTTTTTATAGTTCATATACCCACTGCAAGCGTCCTCGATAGCCTAGCAACAGTGCCCTAGATTATTGGCCTAAGTGAGCTATGAACGCTCAAGTCCCACGTTAAGCATGGTCCTGCACTTAACCTATCCTATCCTATATCCTTAGCGCACTGGATCAGTATTACAAGGGCCCTATTATTGGCTTATGTGAGTTAGAATGTTAAGTCCCAAAAGACGGCTTGGCCTTCCTACCTATATATTGCCGCTGAATCTATTAAGGTGTACACCTAGTGATGAAATTTTCAGATATACAAACTTCGCTGTTTTCCGTATTGCTATAGGTTATACCTTTCGACATAACATACTAAAATTATAGGTCGATATCTTAAATAGTTTCAGAGTTAAAGCCATCTAAAAGAGTAGCCGCTCGAACATAGTGATCCCGATCATTTGAGCTCTCCGTGCACATCTAGTGTAATAAACCGAAGTGTAAAATGTCCATTTTTGGAATTATTAAAATAAATGAAATTCTCTATTGCTTCTATCTAAATCGGAATTTGTTTTGACGAAAATATTTAAATTGATTAATGTTAATGTGGAGGTTCAAAAAAGCAAAACAAAAATGTTTTTTTGAAATAGCAGCATTAACATATTTTTCAATTTTCATGCAATATTATTGTCATATAGCCCTACAAAAAAAATACTGATTCTTTCAAACATGTTTTAAATAAAGGGAATCAGAACAATCAATCAATGACCTATGATTAAAATATGTGATTGAAAATCGTGGCTCCGATAAAAACGCGTTTAAAGTTTTTAGAACAATCCTTAACGTTTTTGATTTAGGTGCACCATGACGCTCTAATTTCTATGAAATATTGATCGCATCAAAGTAATCCTTTCGTACACATTATTCTACAAATATTAACATTCTTCGCATTTTTTGTAAAATAAATTTGATTTTCTCGCAGACAAATTTGAACAGAACCTCTCCTTAATTTCTTGATAAAAAGTTGCAGTCATACTTTCAAATTTAGTACAACCATATGATGATCGTTCCATTTTGGGATATTCTCTAAAAAACGAACTTTACTCCAGTCCTCCGTAATAACGAAATAAAATGGATAATTATTTATCATACAAAATAACAGCATCGGGTCAGTTCCTATTTCGTTCTCTACGATTTTGATATTATGCAATTTTTTAGTTGCAAAATTCAAATTATTTATCGAGTTTATCGATAACTTAAAATTTTTGTAGACTTTTCTTTGACTAGGCAAATTGTGTAAGCCAAGAAAGATATTTGATTAATTTTTTTTTGGTTGGAATATAAGATGCAGTTTATTATTTTATTTTAAATTTCGGTAATTGATATTATGAAAATTCAAAGTACTAGCAACATTGCCTTAAGACACTTTTAGATAAATTCACTAGTTTTTATGTCATTAATTCCCAAGACTGGCCTTTTGACTAAGTTCGTCATACTAGGTGTGCCCCTTAAAGAAAATCATATTTTTTTTCAAAGAGTGAACCTTCTTATAAAGGTGTTTTTTTAAGGTAATATTGCTCTAGAAACACCAAAATGTCAAAAATTTTTTTTCTTAATTATCGATATTGATATATTTTCGAAAAATATTTTTGGGTACTGGTGTTAGTTTTTCCTTGATATCTCCTGAACAATATTTTGTATCGACATGAAAGATGATTAGATCGAAAGGTTTTGATATGATCTTCACAGATCCATCCATATTTCTTGTTATATCTTTATAATATACAGTTGCAATCGAGTGCTAAATATTAATTATAGCGACCAACTAACTTTTCGGTAAAATTTTTATAGTACGATTCCATTCCGATTTCATTTGCTTCAAAATCGGCGAGAGTCTCGACGATGGTCTCTTCATCGGCGGTAAATTTCTTTCCAGCGACCATTCTCTTGAGGTGTGAGTGAGGGCAAAAAGTCGTTAGGGACCAGATCTGGATAGCTCGGTGTATTCATGAACGATATGTCCAATACGTTCTTTAAATATCTTTTGAGTGCCACTTATCTCGATAAACTTAATATTATGGTCATCTGGAATAATATTTTTTTTTTTTTCGTCCGTAACAGCCTTTTTTGGACGACCACTGCGTACATCGTCCTCGGTGCTCATATAGCCAATACGGAATTAGAACAGCACTAACAATTTGTTTATTCGCCAGTCCAGACAAAACTCTTCAAGCCACTTTTTGATATCAGAAGAATTTTTGATCCTAAAAACATTGTGATTTAATAGCCCAGGAAATTCCTTTTTTTCTTATTTCTTCCCTATTTAGTAAAAGTTGCGTTACCTCAAAATGATATATCTCGAAAACTATTAGCCAGAAAGATTTATATTTATTAAGATTTATATTAATTATTATAGATGTGGTAACTAATAATAATAAGGATTAAATTCCAGTAGCGCCCTCAGATATAAACGATATAAACTTTAAAGACGAACTGTTATATTATTCACAGCACCGAATAATGACTTAAGGAAGCAAAAGCTTTAAGCGGAAGCGGAAACTGTGAAAGCTTCAGCTTGCAGCCCTGGTTTTTACGCAAAAGCCAGACAGTCGGGAAATCTAAAAACTCCTACAAATCTACAAATACACAAGCACATTACAATTTTAAAGCCTTTGTGACTTGTCTTTATTTGCAACATTTAAGTTAAAATTTTGCCCATTTTTTTTTGTATTATATTTTATTGTCTTTGATTTATTATCGCAGACATTTCACATTTGTGTTTCTGTTTGCTTAGCTTTTTGTTATATGTCTGCCACACCTTACTCTATCCCTAACTTTTTCCTATGTGCCACATGTGGCACACATGGGCTACAAATGATTAACTGTTTCTTGCAACTCGCTCTTGACATTTCATCATATTTATTATTTCTAGACATTAACAAAAACACACACAAACACACGTACACACTCACATACAATGCAAATTTCTTTACCCTAGCTTTATTTGCCATTTTGTTTATTTTAACAATTTAATTTGGAAGCTTTCAACACAAAAGCTGCAATTTAGTTGCAAAAAGCCAAATGCCAAGAGGCGCGCGCAATTTATTTACGATGACCAAGAGCATTTTGCATGTTATGTTTTTTAAGCGTCTTTTTTCGGGGCGTTGGGGGAGTGGGGAATGTGTAGAGTGACCCTCCCCCCCGGCCTAAAACATTAAATGTCTTAATTCATACAAATTTATGTGCGAATTATGCAAAAGTCGCGAGGACTCTGTTGGCGCGTTTGTTAAATTGCGCCAAAGGCACATTACTCATACGCATTGTTGGAGACTTGGCCAAATACGCGGGACCCAAATAAACAAACGCACCGACACACACACAAACAAACAAACACACAACAACTACTCTCAAAATGGCGTCAAAGCAGCGCAGTCAAATAAAGTTTTTTATAGCATGCAAAATTAAGTTTGGGTAACACTGAGCATAAGAATTATGCGGACAGGTGGTAGTAGTGCAAAGCTATTTGACTAGAAAATATAATTTTAATGGAATTTAAGTTTAAATTACGTATAAGTATGTGTAGTTTTCCTTTAACGTTTTCTAATAGAAAAATAACTTTATTCAAAAGCTTGACCCAATTTAAAGCTTTACGTATGAGCAACAGAGCTATAAATTTTTAAGATATCACTACTGCATTATGTCAGAGCAAAAATAATGGTTTTTACTTTTTAAAGCTTTAGAAAAAAAAAACAATTTGAAGTTAATTTATATTGAGGTTGTCAGAGCTGTTCTGAACTTGGGCTTTGAGTTAGCTTAGTTGTTAGAGTTTTGTTTAAGCCATAAGGAATAAGCTTTAAATTAGCTATTTTTGAAGCTAATTAAAGCTTGTTTTTGGTAAACTTTTAAAAATAAAAATAATTTTATATGCATAAATCATGATAGAATTTTGAACTTACTAAAATGAATTTGGTATAATTTTTCGTTTTATTGAAGCTGCATAATTTGAAGCAAATCAAAAATCGTTCTAAGTGCAAGGTTAATATTAATTATATTAACCTACAAAATTAATCGGTTTTTTTCAATACGAAATCAATGATATGTATTGTTTTAAATATTTGAAAAATTTGTTATAATCTTTTAACAGAGAAAAACAAAAATTTTATTTTACATAAAATTTAAAGTTTTTTAAATGTAGGTTTTGTTATATTTAATTAATTTGTTTTAGTTTTAAGTTAACAAATTTTTTTTAAGTTGCATAATTTAAATTAGATAATTAAAAAATCATTTAAAGTGGAAGGTTAATATTTATATATTTACCTTTAAAATTAATCTCTTTTTTCCAACACAAAATAACAAGTATTCTATTTATTTATTGTACAAAAAAAACTTTTAATCAAATCTTTTTTTTTATTAAAATATTTTGGTTTAATTTATTTTTTAACATTGTTGTATTTAAAGAACCTGCTTAAAAAATATAAGAAATTGCCATACTTTTTTAAAGGAAAATAAGTTCTTTTAAGAAACTTAAGTATTTTTATTTAAAAAGATATATTGCCAAAATTTAAAAAAAAAAATGGTATTCAAATGTGTCCGACTTTAATATTTTTGATTAAAATCTCTGTTGCCAATTTAGATTACAAAAAAAATTTTTTAAAATATTCAGTTGCTTAGGCACAATTTAATAAAAAAAATCTTTTTTTTTAAATAAGTTTAATAACTTAAATTTTACGAAAAACTATATTTTTATACCCTGTACCGTATGGTACCAAGGGTATATTAAGTTTGTGCAAGTCGAAAATGTATGTAACATATAGAAGGAGACGTCGGAGACACCCCAAAGTTACCTAAAATATGATCAGGGTGAATAGAGAAGTCGATATACCCATGTCCGTCTGTCCGTCCTGTCCGTGTGAACGCCTAGATCTCAGAGATGGTAAGAGCTAGAGTTACCAAACTTTCACATTAGATCCCATATTATTCCATAGGAGGCAAGTTTATTTTATTTTTTTGATATCGGGGATAAATTATATAGCTCCCATGGGGGTGTTTGAGACGACCTCGACAAAAAAAAAGCGTTTTAGATGAATAATTCGTTTGTTTATGAAGATATCGTAACCAAATTTGGTATTCGAAAGTTTTTTATAGTTCCCAATCACTGTACCAAATTTGATCAAAATCGGTTGACTATATCATATAGCTCCCATAGGACCGATCGGCCAAAATAACTTTTTTAAAGAAAAATTTGCTATATTTCGTTTTTTAATAAAGATATCGTAGCCAGATTTGGCGTTTGGAAATTTTTAAACCACTTAAGCAATGTGCCAAATTTGAACAAATCGATTGACTATATCATATAGCTCCCATAGGTCCGATCTTCAAAAAATCGATTTTTTAACAAAATTTGTTGTGTTTCGTTTGTTTGTTAGGACATTGGGAACAAATTTGACATTCGTGAGTATTTTATAGTTCCTAAGCACTGTACTAAATTTAATCCAAATCGTTTGACTAGATCATATAGCTCACATAGGACCAATCGGTCCAAAAAAAACGTTTTTTATACGAATTCGAAGTGTTTTGTTTGTTTGTAAAGATATTTGAAATAAATTTGGCATTCATATCTTTTTTAAGGTATTTAAGCACTGTTTTAAATTTTATTGAAATCGGTTGACTATATCATATAGCTCCCCCAGGAACGATCGGTCAAAAAAAAAATTTTGCTTAAAAATTCTTCTGTTTTTGGTTTTTTGTGAAGAAATCGGACTTTATTACAAGCTAGTGGTACAGGGTATCCTAAAGTCGTCCGCGCCCGACTTTACGTCCGCCAATTTTTAATTAAGCCGTATCGTGTAAAGTTTAAAATGGTTTCGATAACCACTTTTTTTTTCTTAATGGGTCGAATTGCAAGATTAGTTTTCAAAAACCCCTGGGGGCAGTTTCTAGCACTTTATCCAGACTCTTTGGTTTCAGGTGGTCCACATAATTTCTTAAAAACAAATATTGTGATCTTTAAATTTATAGTTTCGGCTATACTGGTAGACCCCTGGGGAGAGTAGTGGAAGTTTATAAACTAATAAAATTTTATTTTTTAAATTTACAATTAAACCTTCAGAACAGAATCAATTCAGTTTCAAAAAACTTAACCAATAAATTATTTAAAAAAAATTATATTTTGATAAGTTCGGTACAGTTCGTTTCTGGTATGAAAATCAATATCAAAAGCTTCTTTGTAGACCATACCATAAAAACTAAAATTTTCAGACTTAATTGCGTAAATATTTCTTGAATTAATTCTAGCTCAAAACTGCGTGAAAAGTTTTTCTGGCTACCAATATAAACAGCCGCTCTGATATGCATATATGTAGACAGTCGTCATCTTGAAATTTTTTACTTTTAAGAAAATAATATTTATATTTTATTTATAAAAAGAGATTCCCTTCTTACATTTTTTTTTTTAATTCTACCGCTCTGCTGATGCACCATGACTTTCCATTAAGCTAACCTCTATATGAATTTTAAAGCGTATACTTATGCTACTCACTGTATCGCTCATAAAACGCGCGCACAAAGCAAGTGCCTGAGCGCACAGATTTGCATAACAAATGAGCTATGACATTAGCGAATAGTAGTAGTCGAAGTAGTCGTTGCAGTATGAGTAGTTTTTTATGAGCCGTAGGACTACTGCTAGGAGTATGGGTAAGTGTGTTTGCGTGTGTTAAGTTGGAAATTAGTAAAGTACCAGGCACACATCTGGGCCTGGGCCAGCCCTTTATAACCCTTTGCACACATTCACACGACAAACGACAAATGTTGACGGATTCGTGACATTAGTTGGGTCTCATTTTAGGAGGCTTCGGGTGGGGGTAGTTTAGGGTAAAAACTTGTACTACTAACCATTAATCACGTGCACCAAGACGCTGGCACTGCTTGCCGTTGTGGGTTGACACGTGTAATTCCCTGTATCCGCAGTCTGTGCATTGGAGATACGCAGCCTAGAATATAAAAAAAGTTTTTGTTTTAAATTCCTTGCTGACATTGGCAGGATGAGCTAGTTACCGTGATTTTAATGTGTCACCCAGCTGAGATTCCATGGCAATGCGTGTGGCAAAGTCCTTTTGTATATCTGTGGAAAGCAGCTCATTTAGGGATTGCTCCTTTTCAGTAGCGGGCGATTGTTGTAGCTGCTGCTTCTGTCTGACTGGCGGGGTATTCTCATCATCGGCATCAAAGGGCGTTATCATGTGTTCGCCACGATACCAATAAATAGGTCCTATGTCCTTAACCGAGGGCTGCTGCACTACGCAGTTGAGTATGATGGCGCTGCCTGCCTTAAAGTGCAAGTCATGTGGGCCGCTTATCACTGCCTTGGCATCCGGTGAAATTTCTTTAAAGAGGAATAGATAGAGTAGAGCTTAGTTTAAGGCTTTTAAGATATTACGCATACACATTTTTGGTAAACATATCAATTGTGGAAGGAATAAGATTGCGCTGCTTTATGTAAAAAATAACACATAAGCTGGAAACATAAAACTTGAGAGTTATACATCTTAAGTTGCAATAAATTTAAAAAGTTTTAGGTAGAAATGCGAAAGTTGATATATTCATATTTATGTAGCTCTGTAAGCGATTCGATTGCAATAGTTTACAGGAAAAATTGACTATTGTAAATACGGGGTTTTTAGAGTAGTTTTGGGTCGAGAAATGCATAAATTTGTTTTTCTTAAGATCCGCTTTCGAGATTTTTTCGAAAAACATGTTTTGGACATCTCTTGGAGATCCTAGTAGGTGTCAGGAACTTAAGAGCGATGCCTTCGGTAGCATAGCTACAGGTAGAGTCACCCATGCCGGTAATGTCGAGGGGGACCATCGAAGCTAAGGGCAGTCCAAGCTGCGGAACAGGTATAAAACGGATCTGCCGTTTTGCTTCAAAAACCTACTTTTCTTTTCTGTATGGAGGTCAAGAAAGATAACACACTTACGGTGCAGAACGTCGGAGACCCACTACCGGCGGCGAATAGGGGTGCGACTGCAGGCCCTATAGCGTCGACATCCAGCGACAGCAGAAGCACCAATGTAAGGGTGGACCGTTTGGCCACCACTTTGCGTACAGCGCCAAGCGAATGTATATTCGAAAGACAGGGTGAAATAGTCATGGAGCCAGGGATCGTAAATGGCAAGTTGTATTTCACCGGCCTGTCGGCAAATAAGCCAGCACTTGTGCTTGCTTGACTGGCATTCAATGACGAGTCGGTGGACAAAAACAAGCCTATATCGGTCACGGGTTCCCCAGTTAGGGTGAAAAAGGAGGAGGTCGCTCTCCGGCGCAGTGTTCCGGATACAAGATATCCTTGCTTAAGTATCTCAGGACACTTAGCAGCCACAATCCGGAATCATTAACAGCGATGGAGAAGGTGTTAAAGAAAAAGCTCGAGTATAACCTGCGGCGCTTTGACTGGCTTACCAAGGTTGGCGCTGCTCAGGCGCAAGCACTAAATACGACTGCGAACAAGGAGGAGGAGGAGGAGCTACAGTGAAGCAAGCCAAAGCCACTTGTAAGGCCAGAAGAAGAAGCGTTATGGACACCCCTTGACGTCGACCATACTCTCCCGCAAAGAGAGACCGGATGGTAAAAGGGTGGTATCCCCAAGCGCTAAAGATCGGATGACTGGACGAAGGCCGCGGGGAACAAGCGAGCTACACCAGATAATGGTTTGGCGAGCCTATGCTCCAAACCGGAACCTCAAAGAGCCTAAATCATCCGAAATGACCGGGAAGTCAAAATTTCGGCCGATAATTAGCTCAATTTGGAGAGAGTCATCATGCAGGCCATCCATGACGCAATGACACGCAGCAATGATCCTTTCATCTTTGTGTTTATTGCCATAAATAGGTTAAAGGGTACCAAAGTAGTGCCAACGAGGAATCTCTAGGGTTTCTCACAGACGCTTTAAATGGCCTTTGCGACCCCTGGCCAAATGCTAAGATCAAGGTCGTAACCATAGATCGACCCGCTCGATCATGAAAGTATGAAATCCACCAACAATTGTGGAGTACCGAACCGCCCTTAAAATGATCAAGGGCCATAACAAGGACTGTGACGATGGTGAGAGGGCTGTCTCGCGACGCTGGAATCGGCAAGGACATTAATGCACATCAATCCTTTCGACATGATTATCTTTCATGTCAATACTAAATTGTTCACGAGATATTGACGAATTTCTTAACCCAAAATTACTCCTTAAAACACTTTTATACTACGGCTTGATGGCCCGTAATTTTGTAAACTAGTGTTATGTATCGATTTTTTTTTCTATTATGGAGGGATCATTGGTATACTAAATGTTTCTTTCATAAGTCTATGGAAAATTAAATTTGTTTTCCAAAATTTTGTTGTGCTTTAAAAGCATCTTCCATAAGCTATTCCCATCGCGTAAATAAGCTGCTTTTCAATAAAACTGTGTACACATAGCATGGTTGCATTTTACCAATGTTGAATATAAAGAAAGCATCAACTTCCAAACAGGAAATTCTTAAGTTTTTATTCCTTGTGTTTGCATCATATTTTTTATGCATATAAAAAATTCCCACTGCAGTTGCAAGTTTCGCAGTGCAACCAAAGGTGTAAATCCCCTATAAGACCCCTTGTGTCTGATAGCGATCTACCTTACAAAGTTCTTGCGCAACTTATAACACTATGCAAAGAGCATAAGTATGATTTAAGAGTTCTCTTTTTATACACTGCATTTTATGGTAAGAGCTATACTAGGTTTGTGCAAAAAATTTGATGTTCAAAATTTCCGAAGTTACCAGCGATAAAATGTGAGAGATGTTAAGAGATATTATTATTATATTGAAGAAAAAAAAAAAATAACAATAAAGGCAAAAGAATTAAATATAGATGCGTCCGCCTGTCTGTATGAAAGCTTAGATCTTGAAGATGATCCAAGTTAAAATAACAAAAATTTTGAATCTTGAACTGATTCAGACTATTTTTACTTTTGCCATAAAATTTTTTGTCTTAAAGTCGGTGTCGTGAGGGATCATAAGGGAAGCTGGTAATTTTTAAGTTGGCAGATTATTTTGTTCTTTAGTTTCGCAGAAGGAGTCCTGAGGGATACAAAGTAAGAAGACAGAAGAAATTAATATAGATGTGTCCATCTGTCTGTATGATCGCTTAGACCTTGAATATAATTTGGATCAAAAAATGGACTTTCTAACAGATTATATATGCAGGCAAATCGAGACTATTTCTCCTGTTGCATGCCCTCTTTCAGCCGAAATTTTTTTTTGATTCGGGGTGGGTGTCTTAATATTGTCGAAGGAGTCGTGAGAGATCATAAGTCACGCCAAAGAGGTTTAGGTCATCTTTAAATTGGCAGAAGGAGGTAGGATAGCTCAAAGGTTTTTTTAACTAAAATAAAATTAATCGCTACTCGAGCTTTTCGAGCTAGCATATGAACTTTTTATAGATACCACCATAATTAGTAAATTATTATTTTTAGTCAACTTTCTAAGGACATATAAGTTGTTTCAAAATCTTGGGTTTAAGGCTAGGCCCGATGTGATACCGCAGGGTGGACCTAACACAACCCTTCCCCCTTTATGATCTAAAAGTCATACCATCCGGCGGTTTGAACAAACCTCGAGAGGCTTCTTGGACTCTTTTTTAAGAGCTGTCATTTAAGCCGTCATTTAAGAAGTATGACTTAAGGAAAAGCCTTGCACAGCCCGGGGCAGTGACAGAAGAAGTGCTTCACCGTCTCCAGTTCCTCCTCAACACCACAACTTCTACAGAAGTCATGGTGAATTGCTAGAAATATTTGAAAAATTATGATACGAGCATGGAACTTAGTACAGACCTTACTTATATTTGTATACGAGTATTTGTCAAGATCTTCTCGCATCAGAACACTATATCGAATAGCTGCTATAGAAATTATATACCAAAAAAGTGTTTTTAAAAAGTCTGATTTATACAGGGTGCGCCATCTAGACAGGACCTATTTAAATGTTAAGTAACTCCGCCATTTTTGAGCCGATTTTGACAAATCGGCCAGATTCTGAAACGTCAGTCTATGCCATTTTAGTCAATTTTAGTCATGGATCGATTTACGGCAAAAGAGCGGGCTGAAATTGTAGCGCTGTACATTGAATATAATCGTTCAATTCTGAAAACTGTGCGTGCTTATCGTAAGAAATATGGGATACATTCAGCGCCTTCCGCCAAGACAATTCGTACTTTGGCGAAAAATTTCTTTGATCATGGGTGTGTAGCTACTCGCCCGCGACCCATTCGACCGCGTCCGCGACGTTCCAATGAACTTGTTGAAGCGGTAAGAGAGAGTGTTGCCGAAAATCCAAATGTGTCATATCGCCGTCGTTCTCAGGCGCTGAACGTGAGTGGAACCACTTTAAGAAGAATTTTGAAGGATGATCCCCATCTTTTTCCTTACAAAGTGCAACTTACCCAAAGATTGTTGGAAACGGACAACCCGCGTCGCCTTCAATATGGGAATGCGATCGCTAGAATGATCGATGTCAAAAAAGGGTGATTTGGACTGGCCTTCTCGTTCGCTGGATTTGACGGCACCAGACTTTTTTCTGTAGGGCTATTTGAAGAGTAAGGTGTATGCCAGCAAACTGAAGGCTATTGAACAACTAAAAGCTAATATAACAGCGGAAATTGCTGCTATTACGCCAGAAATGTTATCAAATACAATGCGAAATGCACAAAAAAGGGCCGCTTTTTGTGATTCTAATGGAGGCGGTCATTTAATCGATATTGTATTCTGAGTGAATTGTCAATAAATGGCATTGTATGCCCTAAATAAATATTGTTCATTTTCCAAAATCGGCTTAAAAATGGCGGAGTTATTCAACATTTAAATAGGTCCTGTCTACATGGCGCACCCTGTATAGTATTTCAAATAGTTCTAATCGGACCTATGCTCCAAAATAGAGTCTTTGTACAGGAAACTTTTTATGAAGAAAATTTTAATTAATCAAAATAAACAGGCCCATATTTCGATTGGGACCAGTCTGCTTACGAGCAGCTTATCTTTGAATGCTAAGGTATATATATTTTTCGAAAAAAAAAGAATTTAGTGTATCCCACAGTCGTCTACCGCCTGAACTGCAACATATATTTTATCCTTTTTCTTTGCTTGCCAGACAGACAAAATGGCGTTTGTAGGTATGTATGTCTGGGTTGCAGCAAGTCAATGGCATTGAAGTTGCCACATTCACACGCTGATGCACTTACTCATAAGCCTTGCACGCAAAAAAACTGGGTTAATAATAATATTTATTATACATTGGACAGCGCAAATAATAATAATTAAAAAAAAAAAACATTTCAAGCAAATAAAAAATAACTGCGACTGCAAATAAAACTAAATAAAAAATTTATCAAGCGGCAAGGTTTCCACACGGCCTAGCCGGAGTCTGTCTGGTCTGGCCTGCTCGGGATGTTTTCTCTGGGTCTGTATGCTACTGGGTCTGGCTGCCATAAAAGTGAATATGATGTTATTGCTGATGATGATGAAGATAATTTGCATGGGCAGCGTCAGCGGCAGCAGCAGCAGTCGGGAATATTTCGACTGGGGTCTGCCACGTAAAGCTCTCTCTGTGAATGTTGAGAGTACTCCGTCTAGCTGTCGGTTTATTTGCCGTTGTGGCATATGTTGTGTCGATGTGTGTGTGTCGACGAGTGTGTTTGTGAATGCAACTCTGTGTGTAAATGTGTATTTGGAATAATTCCTCTGTGCCATTAAGTGTGCTTGTAGGTTGTGCTTTGGTGCAGAAGTGGCGGGGTGGCGGGGTTGAAGTGCACCATATGAGTGTGTCACTGCGTGAAAGGCAATTAACACCCAACGCAGAAATCGCGAACCAAAGAAATAAAAGGTTTTTTTTTTTATTTTGGATTTAATATTGTATAATATTTTTAGCTGACATTAAAGTTAAGAGCATATTTGCATTTTTTAATTTAAATATTTTTATGAAAATTTGCACTAAAAATGCTATGAAAGCATGTTTATATTTTATGTTAGATTTTGCTACGACTTTTTGAGAAGGAAATGTATAATGGCAGCTTTTAGCACATTTTGTTGCGAATTGTACTATGTGCAAATGAAAACAAAATGGCATTTCTTTTTAACAATCTGTTTTTTTGGGAAATAAAGTTTCAGTCACATAGTTATATTAACAAAAATGTTTTGCTTGTTCGCTTTATTGTGCGGAAATGCAGAAGTGCAGAATGGAACTGTAAAGAAACTAACAAAAATTGAAATTTCTGCTCAACTCAGCTGCGTGCGCTAATATCTGCCAGTGTGTACATAATCAACATCATCATCCCTTAGTAATACAAATCAGGATGGCTCTTGGTTTCCTCTTCCCCCATCCTGTTCCATTCGCCTCTGTCTCTGGCCAGCATCTTCCAGTTAGTCTTTCCAAGTATTGCAAACTATTTTTCGATACAGTCAACTAAGCGTATTTTTGGGCGTCCTCTTTCTCACCGCAGTCTCCGTGCCTTGACTTATTTGACAATGTTCTCTCCATTTGTTAAACGCAATAGCTTCGTTGCTTTGGAACGTATAATTCCCATTTTCATCAAAATTTGCACCAAACACTTAGCGCAGCGCCTCTTCAACTCAGGATGTCATTATCCATATTTCTGCGCCATATGTTGCTATTGATTTAATAATGATTTTATACTTTCTTCTAAGTTTCTTATAATTAGCCGCCAGTGTGTACATACTTTTTTTTTTGACTAAAAACTATCGTCATGGGGCGGCTATTTTTTGAATGCTTTCATTAATTCGGAGTGGGCCATATGTTGATTTGGTTATAAAGGTATTTTCAAATAATAAAATTGAATTAACAAACAAACCAAGAGAAAACTATATTTTCATAAAATACAATTCAAAATTAATTACCATTCATAGAAAAACAAGCAAAGAAATAATAAATAACAATCCAAAAGGTTATACCAAAAAAAGTGATGTAAACTTAACAGGTGACCGAGGCATCTTTTATGGATTTTGAGCAATCGAACCCCAAGTTCAAAAAACCCCTACACATATGAGTTATAGATAACAACCGAAAAACCCCATAAAAGGAGATGATTTGTTTATTATCTAAGACCCATAGGATCGGAGTTTCTTGGACTTCGGATTCAGCTGCCCAAAGCCCATAAGGGCTTGTAAAGTTTAGACCACTTTTTTTGTAAGATTTGTTTTCTTTGCTTACTTATCAGAAAAAAATATATAACGAAAATTTTCTCTTCCTGCCGGAAATGCAGTCTCATAATAAGTAATTTGAGATCCATATATCGGGGGTTTCATCGCTACAACGCTACAAAAGTAGACCGATAGGGACAGCAAACGACGCCTTACTTTTTCCCGCTTTCTTGACATTTCTCTTCAGTAAGGTTTGCCATTTCATCATGGAAAGATTTACGATCCAACAACGATTCGAAATTTTTAAAATTTACTACCGAACTTCGAAGTCAGTGGCCTCAACTTTAAGAGCGCTACGTCCAATTTACGGTCGTCATAATTGTCCTGCCAGATCAAAAATTGAGCGTCAAGTTGACAACGATGTTCTACAAATTCTGGTGAACTACAGAACAGGAAATGTTGAAATGCTCTTTACCACCGCCCATAGATGGGAAATGGACTCTGCAATCCTAGTCTGTGGCAATGGCCAGCAAGTTGGACTACTCGAACTATCTCGGCATAAGCTCCATTGCAGAGCAACACAACTGCACGAATTTGATGGAACTCGCTGTGAACTCTATCAGCAAACATTTTGTGGATGTAAGTCAGAGTCAGGAGTTCCTACAACTGGATGCTGATCGGTTGGACAAGCTGCTGTCCAGTGATTATCTTCAAATGCCATCCAAGGAACATGTGCTTGAAAGTCTTATGGCTTGGGTGCGTAATGATGAGCCCGATCGTAAAAAGCACATCCCAAAACTGTTGGCCAAGGTGAGGCTGCCACTAATGAAGCCTTCTTTAACCCCCGACGCAAAAAGAGGGGTGTTATAAGTTTGACGTGTCTGTTTGTGTGTCTGTCTGTCTGTCTGTCTATGGCATCGTAGCTCCCGAACGCATGCAGTGATTTCAATTTAGTTTTTTTTGTATTAAAGGTGAATTATGTGCGAGTGTTGTTAGACATGTTTGTTGAAAATCGGTCGAGCCGTTTAAAAGTTGTAGGGAGTGAAAGTGGGGAGAATGCGTAAAAAAAAAAAACGAGCTTGATCTTAAATGTAATCTATACCTTAACAAGAATCTAAATTATAGTAAGTATATTATAATATACTAAAGTCTAACTTAACCAAACCTACCTATAAAAAGTATGAAATAAAAAATTAAATTAAAAATTTAAAAAACCCCCGATCTTAAGTAATTTTCATTTAAAAAGTAAAAAATAATAAAAGAGACTTAACGTTAAAGTACCTAAGAATCTATTAATAATTCTAAAAAAATACGTCGCGTTGGGGGACCGCTCCTAAACTAACAATTTAAATACAAATAGTCTAATTAAGCAACAAAGATGAAATTAAAAACAAAATTAAGAAAATACTTCAAAAACTTTCATAGAATTACTTCAAAAAATTTGCATGTAAGATACGACCGTCAACGACGTCTGCCCTCGCGCGTCCCCCAACGCGACGTATTTTTTTTAGAATTATTAATAGATTCTTAGGTACTTTAACATTAAGTTTCTTTTATTATTTTTCACTTTTTAAATGAAAATTACTTAAGTTCGGGGGTTTTTTTAAATTTTTAATTTAATTTTTTTATTCATGAACATGTGGAGAGCGTATGCAGGGCGAATATATGTCAGGATTTAATTATAGAAGCATATACATAGGTGTCATGCCATGCCCGAACAACTATTATCAATTGGCGTCAGGAAGAGAACGGCAGGTACCAACCGGATGCGACAAGCACTTTATGTCACAAATCTGTCCATATAAAAAAATTTACCAAATGTAAATTATCACTTATTTACAGTAAAGTTAATACAAAATGTTAGAACAATAAAAAAAAATAGCTTAAATAACTAAAATTAAAAAAATATTCTCTAAAAAAATGTACATATTTTGGTAGCAATTAATTTACGTTTAAGTACAATTACTGCTTGAGCCAGTAGTGAATTATAAGTACCACCACGAGAAAAAGTCTTGCAAATACTTTGTAAAAAGATACTTTTGTCTAAATTATACTTATAAGTAGTTTAGGTGCAAATAGAATTCAGAATAGGAATTGGTGGGTGTATTAAAAGTTAACTCTTTCTTTAATTGATAATTTTTTATTACATTTTTAATGTAATAATAAGATTGACGTTGTGCTTTTTGCCAAGACAAATTGGTACTACTTAGAACGATAATAATATATTTCGTTGAAACCAAATAACTTAATAAATCTAATCTATGTTAAAAACATGCAAACATAGCATAAAAGTAAAAAATAAGCCCTATTAATACTAAACTAAAATGTTAAAATGCTGGTCAACATTAGCTATGTAAGCTAACATAATTTGAACAGAAATTCAACATAATGTTAAGCTTATAAAAGGTAAATTTAAGCCGGCATTATTATTAATCTCTTTCGATTTTATTTTACTGCTCTTTATCAACATAAAAAAATTTCAAACTTTGTTCTTAATTTTGCAGCAATCTGCCAACAAGCTTGAATAGAGTAGGCTTTAGGTTGAGAAAAAGTTCGACTTGAGCTCGTTGTTGCAAAAGTACTCAATAGCAAGCGTGAATACCCTTCAAGCTCAGCTTGAAATGCAGTAACATTTCTTGAACAAGACTCTTTTAGACGCATCCATATTGCGCTGGTATACCAATATAGATCTGTATAAATCAACTTGAGGGATACTTCGTATTTAAAGGCACTTCTAAGCATAGAGGCTTACATTAGGTACTTTTGGCTGCAATTTCAGAAGTATTAAAATATCAACCATCAAAATCATTATTTAAAATTTTTTATTTTAGTGAATTGGTTAATGAGTTTTAATTACATCTTTAATTTAATTGCAATATTGATATAAAATTTTGAAATGTGAGCAAGATCAAACTATCTCCATTAAAAGATATGCGCCCAATTCAGCTGATGCAAAATGGTTCAAAAAGTCTTATTTGCCAGGTCTACAAAAGAGGACCCTTTAACCAATTTGTGCTAGATGATTATGAAGCTGTGTTCATTTAAGCCAGCTCTGATAATAGTTTTTCCTAGAGCAGAAGCTGCTCCGCTCCATGAACATCATTAACAAATTTCTTTAAAAGGCGCTTTTTTGTAGCACTGGCAAATTGACTTTAAGCTATTTTGAACCAGCTGGATTGGGCGCTAGCCCTTTAAAGGATGTAGTTTAAGCGGATGCACAACAGTTTGTAGTTTCTAGCTCGGCTGTGCCAGGTCGTGTTTACTTCTTATAGTCCTGGCTGCTTCTACGGTTCGCTTTAAAAGACTTCCGAACTTTGGTTTAGGTTGACCCGGTTGCATTTGCAATAATTAAAGCAGCATCCATCATTCTTGGATAAGGCATTCATCGATCCGCCGTGATTCAGCAACTGCATCCAGAGCCGGTCGAATACGTGATATATTGCAAGTCATCCAAGGCATCCTTTAAATTCTGTAACAGCTTGAAATTCTTATTATGGGACACCATCATACGAATTTGTTGATATCTCGTAGAATTCTCCCAGAGATTAGATTATAGATTCATTAGGATAACACATTCCTTTTTTTGAATAGTAAGCGCCTTGAAGTGTCTTCTGTCTAATAATATTCAATGATTATTATTTTATTTTAAATGAAATGTAATTTTGAAGCTTACTTATTCAACAATTTTTCGTATCGATTTTCAAGAATATTTTCTATTTTATATTGTCGCACATTGGAATCGGATTCGCATGAAGATTTTCTTCGAGTCCTGGTCCGTCGATAAAGCAAATTTACTGTTTTATTGGCAAACCAAAACTTAAAAAAAATATTCTTGCGAACCCGATACCAACGAACGCCAAGTTCAAAAGAAAATATTCTATTATACTCGTCCTAAGATTTATCAGACAAAGTATTTCACGACTGCATCATAACTATATTTTCCATGCCCAGAGCAGGCTGACCAAATGGGGCTTAGTATTTTCCTTAATGATCCGCATGCGATTTTGTATAAAATCCAATCAGCGTATGGTGTTCGAAGTAGTCTTGAAGTACGTCCTTTTTTCTGATCATATTCACTTGTTAAAAATGAATTTTTTTGTTGTAAACTGAAAACTCACTTTTTTTTTAAATCACTTTAAATTTTTGCACAATCTTCTCCTTCAATTTTAGGTATGATGGCCCGTTGAGTTCTCCCAGAGATTTGATTATAAATTGATTAGGATAAAGATCTTCCTTTTTTACCTTGACGTGTCATTTCTTTCTGAGAATTTTCACTGATTAATATTTTTTTTAATTAAAACTTATTTTGCAGCTCACTTGTTCACAAATTTTTGAGATATTTTTTTTTCACTTTTAATTTTTTTAAGTATTAAATTTATTTTTCAACCTTACTCGTTCGCCTCACTTGTAAAACTGATTTATATTTTCATGTCACTAGACCAACTAATAATGACAGCAAATAAAAGCTTGCTTTGTTTAGAATTTTATTTTAAATTTTTTGAAATAGAATTTTATGAAAAATATTGTCCTTTGACCATTTCCTATCACCTAAGATACAGGAATTTGTTTTCGCTAATAATTCATTCTAGTGCGTACGGCTTAAATTGCTAAAAAAATTTCATTTCATTTCATTATAAATTAATCAGTGAAAAATGATATATTTGGAATATCGACAAAAAATGTTAAATTTAAAGAATAGAAAGTCCCTTGAAGAATCTGCTTTTGGTATGAAAGATGGCATAGAAATACATATATATCACAAGAAATAAAATTTATTTTCTTCTTTCGTAACTGGCCCTAACATCCTCTTATCAGATTATTTGTTCGTCATGCCTTTTGCAAACTCAATCCCACTTTTATTTTTCAGAAAGTAGCAAAACTAGGGATGGCAAATAGAAGTTTAAAAAACAAACTGAAAAAAGTTCTTTCGATGAGGAATTAAAAAAATTAAATAATTCTTAACTTTTAATTTCGTTTTTATTTTATTTAAAATACATTTTTAAGACTTATTTCTTTTAACTAAAAATAAAAATTGCTGACTAATTACTGATTTAGCAATTTGTAACTTAAGGTGAAGGGAATACTGGATGCAATGAACTCCCATTTAAAGGGGACGAGTCTGAGGATCTATACTGGTTGGTTCGAAGATGGATGAGGGCACTGGAGCAGGCATCTTTTCTGAAGAACTTTCGACGAAGCTGTCTATTCCGCCTTTCTGATTGGTGAAGCGTTTTTCAAGCGGAGATATAACACAGTCTGGCAAGTGGCTAGACTGTATTGGCACCTTGGACGGAAGTCCCAGGAACATTATAATTCTTCGTCGATGCAGTCAAGGCTGCTCTGTTATCGTATACCATAAAGAGTAAACTGATTCGTAACACGCCACTAGTGCTCAACCGTATCCATCACCACTCAATAATCCTCTGTTGGGTTCCGGGTCACTCAGGTGTCCCTGGTAACAAGGCAGCAGACGAGTGCGCCAGGAACGATTAAGCGCTGGCAGGTAACCTTGCGGTTACGGACATAGAAAGACCATTGCAGGACGTCGTATCGCAAATCAGGTGAGACGGCATACAGCTCTGGACGAAAGCGCATGGGACATGGTGTCCGGTTGTCGCATCTCCCGAGCACTCTAGCCGAGATATGATCCAAAGCGAATCATTTGAACTCATGCGCTTTCATAAAAATTGGACTAGGCTGGTGGCAGGCGTTGTAACGGGGCACTGCACCATATGCCAATACGGCTGAGAGGTTGCACGTATCCCCATCACGACTTCTGCCGTAGCTGCAGAGGTGAGGAAGCGACTAGAAAGCATCCAACACTTGCTACGCGATTGCCCGGCGCTTCTTAGAAAATGAACCCAGTTTCAGGGTAAACCATTCTTTGATGAATCTGGGTAGTCTAGCATTTGGGCCTATAGCGGATCTGGCTGCTTTCGTCAAATCCTCAAAATGGTTCTGCAACATGACAGACTAAGGCTATTAGGGATGTACAGTTTTTGATTCACCCCACAATCCCTCCCTTTCTTCAGTCCTCCTCTTTTTAAATTAGGCAACATGACTTTCAGTCACTATCTGAGCTGCCTATATAACCTTACCCAAACTCACATAATTTTTTAATTAAAAATCACAATTTTAATATAAAAATTAAAAGATGAAAAACACGAAATTTTTAAAATTTGCATTTATATTTGACTACCATTTCATAATTTTTATGTTTTGATACGAGTTACAGTCCCTTGCCAGTCCATGCTCAAGGAACAAGTTAGTAGGCATTTAGAGGGATATTTTATATTGAAACACCAAATTATATACCTAGAAATCATTTTGTATATCGAAATACAATATTTTAAAAAATTCAATAATTTTGTGACCACTTTTAGCAGCGAGCACAGCTTGAATGTGACAGGGGATCGCTAGCTTGTGTTTCGAAGTAGCCGTAAGGACCTTCATGCTGGAATGTTTTAGCCTAACTTCAGATGGTGAAAACTTCCAGACTTTCTCAATAGGGTTCATTTCCTAGCCAGACGATAATATACATTTTTTATAATTAAAAATGTTTTTAAAGTTTTCCATCTATATATATAAAAGAACTTATATTTTACGTGTTACAGGTATTCTCATGAACGCGTTGATAAATTTTAAATATAATTTTTGCGTGTGTTAGAAGTTGTCAATACGGAGGTTTTAAGCATATTTCGATGTGTTTGTGCTTATTGGTTCGTGAGATATACGCATTTTTGTGAATATCGGTTTTTGTGTGTATATTGCCATATATACAAAAACTGACATTATTTTTAATCAATGTTCGAGGTCCAATATCGTTTCAATCATTGAGAACAGTGAATCACATATAGTGTGCAACGTATTGAGAGGCATGTCAAAAATTGAATTTCTGGGAAAATGATTTGCACTGGGATCAAACTTTAGCAGTTCGTGCTATTACTGCTCATCCATATCAAATACGCGTTCTATTTGCAACTATTTTCGGCAACATGTTTGCCATGAAATCCACCTGAATTGTGGATAAAATATCAAGATTATTTATCAGAAAATGTTTCAAGTACGTCAAGCAAAACGTAATCCAGTGATGGAATTTACGCTGGAAGTTCACAATGAAGCTTTACTTGGCTACTTGGCAGTAGCTAATAAAGCATTAGGACACTTCGGAATGCCGTCTCCTAATCGATCAAAGCATTATGTATGTCAATTGGAAGAAATGCTACAAATCAAATTAGTTATCGATATAATCGTACTGCCCAGGAACGTGAAGATCACAATGAACGTGAAAGAATTCGGTCAAGACAGACCCGTGAAGCACGACATTCGACTAATAATGGTGGAAGTTTGAATCGAGCTGCAAACTTATCGAAAAATCTTATATTTTTTTAGATAAGCTAACTAGAGAATCTTACGATGTTATGCACTTTAAGAGTAATCAAAAAGTTTTGGCAGGACAACTTCTGCTCACTAGTAATATATATAAAAAAATAATTTATAAAAATAATAAAGTAAGTACTATATAAAAAAGTAAATTGGCAGCATGGAAATAATAATAATGCAAGTAATAAAAAATATTATAAAGTAATAATTATTTTAGGAGCTTCTTTAATAATGCGAGTCTTTAATCGCACTGCTTAACTTGATAAAGTACTTTAAAAGCTTAAATAAATAATATCTCCCCATTTCGTACTCCTTTTTTTTACAGGACATAAGCATGTTTGTGAAAAGATAAGACCACAAATTATTTTAATATAATATTTACAGACTGAGTGGTTTTAATAAAGCTTTATATCTGAACATTTAAATACGTATACTTAATATATAAATATGTTAACATAAAGTTACATAAAATCGCAAAATTTGCTTAAATATGAAGTTAATCGCTTAATTTTTGTTGCGCTCAATCAGCATTATAAATATAATATTTCTGATTATATAATTAACACCTAAAAGCCATCAATTATATAAGCTTAACAGTTTAAGTATTTCATATTGTGTGCACATTTTATTTTCATCAACCGCCCGCCATCAACTGACACTCCGATTTAAATGATATAACATATTAAGCATTTTTTAATACTCGATATACATCATTAAAGTGTCTGTTAAAAAAAAAACGCCATGTCTGCTCGAAAAAAAAAAATGACATGAAAGAAATTTGCGGGTATTTATTAAATATAATTTTACGCAATTTTAAAGCTTAAACAGGACAAATTTTTGCAGCTTCAAATTGCCGCAGGCCGACCCAATTTAATATCGTATATATATAGATATATATATTTTTTTTCAATTTTGTATTTTTTATTGTATTTTTTATTAAAAGGCATTGACTTTGTACGCATAAAAACAAGGACAAGCAGTGTGGCACAATGCTGCATTTTGGTAGCCAGTGTTGCCAAACTGCAGCAGTAACAGCAGCTGCTACCAACCAGTCAGCCAGTCAACCAGTCAGCCACTCGGCCACTCGGCCACTTATGCAAATCAGTTTGCAATCCCTTTTTAAGTTTCCGATTATGCACTTGTTTCGCCTTTCAACGGTTTGTTGCTTTCTTTCTGTTTCTGTTGCCTTCTGTTGCCTTTTCGCCGTGTTTTGCAACACTTAACAAACGCATTTCCGATTACTCGTTTATATCGCAACGACTCAATGTGAATTTAAATTCACGTTAATAAAACAATATTGCTAGCCAATGGCCGGCCGCAAGCGTTGAAGGCAACCTTAATGACATTATTGCCATACGTGGCGTATGAGTGACTTTTTTCTCAAAGCTCCGAGCGAAGCTTTTCTTTCTTTCTTTTTTGTTGTTTTTGTTTTTGTTTTTTGCCACACTGCATTCCACACTGCAATGCATTTAATTAATGTCATTATGCAAATTTATGTGCACATGCGAAATAATTTTTCTTTTATTTTTTATTTTAAGATTTATGCATCATATAAATTCAGCAAAAGGGCGTGGGTTGCCGCCCATAAAAATATCGCATATTTATGCATGTGTGCATATGTAGTAGTTAAAAAATACTGCTTATAGTTTGCAATAAGATTAAATTTACACATACCTTGGTGAAACGATATAAACTTATATGCGGGTTTTTCCACGCATAATGGGTATTTAATTTTTAAGTAAAGTTAAGCATGTTTTATTTATAGGGTTTTAAATGAGCGTATTTCCTTGAACAAAACATGAAAAATTAAGCTTCGTATAAAAGTGATTTAAGTAGGTAATTATGGTCGAGAAACATGCAAATATCTTTTTTTAAAAGAAACGTTTTCGAAATTTCTAGGTACTTTCTTATTTAATCGTCAATGATATGAGCGTCAATAAGATTAAAAGTTGATGAAATCTTTGAGGTGACAAACGATATTCAAAAATTCATTTAAATTCTACAAATTTTTAGTTTTTTTTTATTAATACGAAAAACTATTTTAAAAATTTTACGTATGCTCTGAGCTGAAAGAAAAATGTGTTGCGAATATTTCGAGCCTAATATCTGCAAAACTGGGTAAGAACTGAAAAAAATGTTTACGTTATTTTTCGAAAATTTCGATACTAAGATCTTCACAATAGGATTGTAGAGGCTTTGGAACCACGTACAAAAATCTATTTACAGATTGAGTCAACCGAGTTTTTTTTTCAATTATCGACCATTTTTAAAAATTATAAATTTAATAAAGTACAAAGGCTATATTAAGTTTGTGCAAGCCGAAAATGTATGTAACATATAGAAGGAGTCGTCGGAGACACTCCAAAGTTACCTAAAATATTATCAGGGGGACTAGAAAATTCGATATGCCCATGTCCGTCTGTCCGCTCCGTCCGTCCGTCCGTCCGTCCGTTTGAACGCCTAGATCTCAGAGATGGTAGGGGCTAGAGTAACCAAACTTTCATATTAGATCCCATATTATTCCATAGGAGACAAATTTATTTTATTTTTTTGATATCGGGTATAGGGGTGTTTCAGACGACCTCGAAAAAAAAAGTTTTAGATAAATAATTCTTTTGTTTATAAAGATATCGTAACCAAATTTGAAATTAGAAAGTTTTTTATTGTTTCCAAGCACTGTACCAAAATCGGTTTCCATAGGAACCATCTTTCAAAAAAGCATTGCTGCTTAAAAATTCATCTGTGTTTGGTTTTTTATGAAGGTACCTAATTTGGCAATCAAATGTCTTTGATGTTTTTAAGCGAGCCTAACATCTTCAAAATAGGGCACGAACTGTAGTGTCTTTGGTACTATGTATGAAAACTCCGTCTAAAGATTGAGTCAACCAAGTTTTTATTTTTGATTTTCGACCATTTTTCAAAATAGCATATTTTCAGTTTTTATTTATATTTATGGTATAAGCTGAAAGAGAATTATTTTACAGAAATTCCGAGCCTAAGTTCTTCAAAATAGAGAAAGAATTGTAGACTTTGGAACAATGTCTAAAGATTGAGTCAACCAACTTTTTCTCTTGATTATCCACCATTTTTCAAAATTAAAAATTTTCAGTTTGCTTACAAAAATGTAAAAAAAAATATAATAATATGATATAATAATATAAAAATATGCTCTGAGCTGAAGAAAATTATTTTACAAAAATTTCCAGCCTAATATCTTCAAAATCGGGTAAGAACTGTAGAAGCTATGGAACCATGTACGGAAAAACCGTGAACGCAAAAGAAAAACTTTGAGTGCAAAATTTGTTTTCAAACAAAAATGTGAATAAGTAAAAGTTGGAAACAAATTTCATCAAATGGAGTTTTTTCTTTTTAACCTTTTTTAAAATTTTTTATTTTTTGACGTTAATTTTATATATTTTTACCTAACATAGAATTTTGACCTTCCTAAAATTTTATTGTCGATCTACCAGTATGACAATTATAAAAAGTCCTCAGATAAGGACAAAAAAGGATAGTAAACTTAGGGTCGACGTATGGTGCCTTGCTGGACCTTATGCATTCGTCAGACGGAGGGTTATATATTGAAGTTGATATTTGTTCTATGAACACCATTTCGTTTTTAAATAACTTACAAGACAAATCTAAAAAGGAAAATCGAGCGTTTAACTACGTTATACCTAACTTTATTCTATATTCCTTTTAGTGCTGACAACTCATCTACAGCCGCTAGAACTTGCCAACTAAATGTTAAACTAGCATAAACTTCTTCAAACGATTAGTTATATTTTTATATATTCATTATTCATTTTTAAATTTGAAACATAATATTCCAAAGAAAATGTGTTAAATTTAAATTGTTTTTCCATTTCTAGGTATAATTGATTTCAACAGAATTATTGGAGCTGCCTTTAAATTTGGACTTTTAACATAATGAAAATTCCAATGAAAATTTTTTCCAATTCAAAATGTTTTCCATTTTTAGATGTCTTCGTTTTCAATAGAATTATTTTAATGCATTGGAGCTGCCAACTCATCAACTCCTAACTATGTATAAGCTGCCAACCTAAGCTTAAATCAGCTGATCCTTCTTTGGACGAATTCTCAGTTCCGCTTATATTCGTTTCTTTTAATTTCTTTAAATTCATTTTTTTATTGTAAAATGCAAACCTTTTAAAGTTATCAAATGCAAATTTTTTTTAAATTGTAATGCTTCTTTATTTTAAGATGTCTTTGTTTTCCATAGAATTATTCTAATGCACTGACCATTTATAAAATCATTTATAAAAATATACATATAAAATATGTATATGGCTTCTAAAAGTTATAATACATTGAAAGATTAGTTCCAAAATATTAGTATTAGAAGAGTAAACACAGGCTCAAAAAAGATGATTATTGGAAAAAAATATATTAAAAGAATAAAACGTTCGGAAATCGTTACGAATCTTATTCTAAGTTTAAAACTAAGTTTTCGTATTTGAAGATATGAGGCACCGCCTCCTGACAATATATATCGATACAATTTTTTAATGAATATTTTTTTCTATTAAATTTATAATCATGGTCGACATTGTTGCCAATAAAATTATTTTTCAAACAAGAGTTGAATCAAGTTTGTAAGTTAATAGGTGCAAGCATAATGCCTCTTTAAAGTTAAAGGATGAAAATGGTGTTAGGTATTTTTCGAATAATATGAAAATGTCTTAAAATATCATAGTTATTGAAATTATCTATAAAATGAGTCCTCCATCACTTTTGTACGATTAACATTTTTCGAGCAATCGAACCAATAAGGTAATTCCTAACGATCCTTGAAAGTTTCATCCATTATGTATTTTTTCCAGATGAAACTCTTCTTTTACTGCACTATACTATGAAAAACTATTATTTATAATAAAATATATAAAAATAGTTCGAAATCTGAGAGTTTGGTTTATTTGCTAAAACTTACGAATTTTTATTTTTGAAACACAATATTTTTTCAAGTATTTTTCTGATAAATCAATCAAATTATTTTATTATTAATTTTTAAAAAACTTTAAAGAGCGCTGTAAGTTACATTGAATTATTTATTAAAACTTTTAAGCATTTTTATTTCTTCAATATTTGTTCAAGCATCTTTCAGATAAATCAATTAAAAATTTAATCATTGATTTCTAATACCTAAAAGCATCAAAGAGTTTAACTTATATTAACCAGTCTTAAAATTTGACTTATTATTATTATGATTACCAAATCACCAGCTTTCTACAATTTCGACAGCTTAAGTCGCTTTAAAGCCCCAAATTTTAACCGCCTTTCTCACAAAATTAACCAGTTGTTCAAAATTTTCAAATCTCTTTTGTGCTTTGACTTTTTAACCCCTCACAGTGCCTGCTAATTGTATGCGTCATAATTCATAAGTATCATTAGAGAGCGTCAAATGCATTTCCAATCAACCCAGCTTACTCTCACGAGGCTGACATTGTAATTAAGTTCACGGAATTAACAGGCTCAGGAGCGTGAAAGCTGGCCAAAAAAAAAAGCTCTAAGCTCTAAGCTTGGCGCGTGTTGGACCCAAGGATTTAGTAAACTGCGCAACAGGCTGTTAGGACACACTGAACTGTGCTCTGCACTTTATTTATTTATGGCCAAAATTGCGAAATTAAAAATGTATGCCTACAGTTATGTATGCATAATTTTGGGAGTGAGTGTTGTTTGTGTGTGTGGGAATTTTACGCGTGGATTTCCCCAAACGGACAGATGCAAACAAATAAAATAAAAATTTATAGGCATAATGGCTAGCCTCCGGCATAATAACCGAATTAACAAAAATCAGAAGCATTAAAAATAAATTACTTGAGTTGCTGTCAGTTTAAATATAAAAATAAATAAAGAAAAATTCATAAACTTGATTTTAATATTAATTTTTAAGTGCATTATGTGGGTATAAAGCTGTGGGAGCAATTTTTTTCAATGCACACTGACAAAAAAATAAAGAAATGTTATATCAATCAAGAGCCGACAGTTGGTGTACACTGCGCTTTAAATTTATAAAATCACATTTGTTTTCTTTGTTAGACTCACATAAATCTATATATTGAGGCAGTCTGACTTGACATCCTTTGATGCTTACATTTAAAACTCATCTTAATGTACGATATTTTTCAGGCCTATGTCTTCCGGCCACACCCGAAATCTTTAACACCTTTCAGACCCTTTGAGTCCTTGTCATAATAAAATATACAAACATTTCTTAACACTTACCAATAATATTCAATTGAAAGGCCATGGACATTTTGGGCTCCGTGTTCACCTGACACTCGTAGATGCCACTATCCTTTGCCTGCGGCGCCTTAACGTGCAACGTCCATTCACGCGAGTCCTTTGATTCCGTTACCTGTCGGTTTAAAGTACGTGATATATATAATAAACTATATCATACTCAGCTCTATATACAAGTGAGTGTAAAAATTTGTAATAATTTTCAGTTTTTCATTTTTCGTATCAAGCGAAATTTGCCTTGCAACAGTATTTCATGGAAATTAAGCAATTACGCAATTTACAATATTTTTTTGCCTTACACTTGTTTATTTTGCTGACAGCATCAGGCACAGTGGGACGAGGATATGACGAAATTGACCTGAAAAAATGTATGCAGAAGAATGCTTTTTTTGGTGTAATTTCACCTTGTCTATCAATTTTTAGTGAGTTACGAATGAAAAACAAAGGAAGTGATGAAGTTGAAAATGGAAAAAGATGAATGAAAAGAAAAGTAAAGGTATAAGGGAATATTTGTTGTAGAGCAGTTCGTTGTGGGGGAGTTCAAAGAAAATGTAGGAAATAAGGAATCAGGTACGATTAAAAAAAATCCTTTGGCGTACAAAACAAAATTGAGCTGTCTATGCAGCAGTTTTTTTCTGCTTTAATTTTGGTTTGAGATTTTAGTTTATTACGGATGGAAAAACGTAGGAAGATATAGAGGTGACAATAAAAAATCGTAATAGATAAAACTTTATTGGTAGAGAAGTTCTTTGTGGAGAAGATCGCAAGAATATTTTTTATTGTTTAAAAATAACCAAATTATGAATATTTTTAATGAAATGGACTTCGAGATATTTCGAGAAAAATATTAGAAAAAAAGTGTCCCTACTTAACAGGAAATATCTCTGGATGTACTAAACTGATTTCGATCATTTTTACTTGACTGTAGACAATTGAATTGAATTGGCTTATCGGGGACTTTTTCTACCTCGGAGGGCCCGGACTCGAGAGTCAATCGAGAAGTTTTTTGCATATAAGAAATGTAGTAAGTTATCATTCCACCAGAGCTCCGTAACATACTTTTTTGTTTAACGATATCGAATGTTATTATTATGATTGCAATGATAGAATACAATATGGTGATACAAAGGTGTATGTTATGGAGCTCAAATTAAGATATTTTATAAGGAACTGAATGATTAGGGGAGAGAAGCTATATGGCCCATATAGTACATATGTATACCATATATATATATTTATATACTTTTTTTTTTTTTGTGTTGATCTCACACTTTTCAACAATTATACGTATTTTCATGAATTAAGAAAAATTGATAGGGGCCCGAAACCGAGATTTCCCCCGGGGACCGGATATTGTCTCTACAACCCTAGGCGCAGTTAAAAACGATACTTTTTGGTACGTTAGGGTTATTTAAATCGTGAGATGTTGGAAAAACAGACACAATTGAACTTATTCACAATTTTTTTGAACTCCTTATAATAAATATTTTTAATTTTATTAAGTAATTTTATTTTCTTAGTTCTACAAATATTTTTTTTAAGTTGACATATTTTGCTTTTTGTAGTATTAATTTAAAAAATTCTATTAACAGGAATTCCTATCCAAATATTTTTAACATTGGACTCAAATCTAATTGACGGTGCTTTGTAAAAATTGATGTTTCATAATTTTATTTGCAGCAAAATATAAATTATTTTGCTTTTTAATGCAATTAAGCTTTATAGTTCAAGTAAATGGTTTTTTAGTGAGGATTATTGTTATTGTTGTGGATTTTGGCCAAGGCATTCACTTTTTTGATTTCAATTTAGTGTAAAAAATTTTCGTTTAATAAACATAAAAGCATTTTTTTTTTAATCCTGAAGCCTATTACTTAGCCTGGCTAATAGTCGTGAAAACAATAAGTGCTATTTATTTTATGCGCATAATCAATTGTTTGCGTAGTTTGTGAGCAAACAATGCTGCCCATGTCTGTGCAATTGACATGTAGATGGCGCTACTCACAATAGATGGTACAAAAAAGTAAATATAAAAATCAGCTATTTGTTTAAATGGCTCACAAGTGTATAAGCTAATAAAAAGAAAATAAATAAATCGCAAAATGAAAATATTACATAATATTTTTTTCGCAAACAACGCCATTATTCCGCACTTATTGGAAACAAAAACACTTGTCGAGCTTTTGTTTCCAGCAGACAAAACTCAAGGACCACACATTGTTTTCGCCCCTTTAGTAAAATGCTTTCCTATCTATTTGCGTAGGCAAAATTGTTTTGCTATTAAAATAATAAATGTTTAATAATTGTTCAGAAACTTTTGGTAGCGCCATCTACATGTCAATTTTACAAAAAATGGACAGCATTGCAACTAAGTATCAAAGATCAAAATTCTTGGCGCTAAGAGCTTTTGTAGTCTTTTCTTTATATGAAGTTTTGCTTTAATTCAGGCTTTTCTATATTGCTGTTAACTGGCCTTTATCTAAAAAAAAATTACTATACCTAATTCTGCTTTTATGCGATAAAAAAAAAAACTCAAAAAATACACTTAAAAAAATTCGCTTAAAAATAGATACAGTATCTAAAAGTATGGGATTGGTTCTCCGTTTGCAAATCCAACTAAAAATACTATCAGCTTGTGATATAAAATAAAATTTTTTAGAGGAGTTATTTTCTTAATGAAAATTTTATATAACATTTTTTCATTGAAATAGTAGGTATATAAGATAAGGACAAATGAAAAAATACAAAAAATAATATTAATTTCACAAAAAGAAAATTAAAATTCATATTATGAATTACCGTATATTGAAGTCAGGAAAATGTATAATTTTTTATTAGTTTAGATCTTAAATTTAACGAAATTGAAAGACGTTGTTATTAAACATGATTTTATACAATTCGCAGCGCAATTATTGTTGTTATATAAAAAGGCAAAGAAGTAATAATACAAGAAAAAACGTAACAGATGTCTTCTTTCAGTTGTTTTCAAACTGTTCAAATATCTATAGCAGTTGTTTTTCTTTTAAGTGTTTTGAGTTAAGGTTTTACTAAAAATAATGGAGTATTTTTAAAATCGCGTTAAATCTTCTTAAATCACGTACAAAAATAAAGGAATTATTGTTTTGAATCGCGTTACACCAAATTTGCATAAAAAAAACTCGTGCAAAAACTGAATTAGGTGTATTACATTTTGGAAAAATTAATTCAATGCGTATTGTTTAATGGGTAGAACAAAAATTATACATTTTTATTAGTTTCTAGCAGTTAGGAATTTTTTAATTTTGCATTTATTTAATATGAAGTAATTCTGCTTAGGTATAGTAATAGTTCCAAAGAACATGCAAATATTTTCTTTATTATAAACCAATTCTTGCATACACGAATTGCATACATTTTAATATAACAATCTACGAAGTCAAATTCGCACTAATTTTCATAGACCTCATACCACTGTGCTTGGTTTGTTGGCGTATGTCACGGGCTGGACAAGGTTGCACTTTTGACCGTGTAGCTCATGGCCAATTAATAAAATGAAACACGCACTATCACAGACACACACTCACACACACACGCAGGCACGCATACTTAAGCACTCAGACACGTACGCAAAAGAGAGATACGTGAAGTGTGGACATACCTGGAAACGTTTATCCGACGTGTAGGTGGCGGTGCCGACGGTCAGTATATGCAGATCACGTTTTCGTATCCAAGATACCTGTTGGAAGACACGCACATTAACATAGGTCACTTGCATATGTATGTATATGAGTGTATATGCCTATACATATGTATAGTATAAAGAGACAAAATTGATTAACGAGTTCGCATCAGTATGGGATACACTTGACACACACAGCCGGAAACAGACCAGCTGTCAGTCAACTTGAGTTTTATGCCTTTCATTTTCAATTTTGTTGTTTCTCGCATTTTCACTCTTTCGTCTCTTCTTGCTCTCTATGTCACTTTCCTTGCCTCTTACTCTTACCGATTTATCATGCAGACTATCCACACGGCATTTAATTATGGCCTCTGTGTGCCCAGTGCGTCCTGTTATATTGCGCGGCATGCCAAAGTCAAAAATTGGCAAGGACTGCGCCAGTTCCGTTTCCGTTGCCTGCGGCGCCACCGCAAAACCATCATCGTCAGTGGCCAGGAAGGCTAAACTCTTGAAAGTGTGATTCGTGGTTTCCGTTTGCGGCTGCCAGCCTGATGCGGGCGGCGATGATGATGATGATGGTGGCACGTCAACGGAGTTCAAGTTTTCCGGCCAACCACTTGAATCACTCACATTTTTGTTGTTATTATTGTTGTAGTGTTGGTAGTTGTTGTTGTTGTAGTGATGCGCTGCCGTCGTTGTGGTCGCTGCCGCCGCTACCGCTGCTGCACTCACTCCAAATCCTGCAAAGAGGGAATAGAAAGAGCATTGAGTTAGTTGACTTAATTTGAATTTTCTTTTATTATCTTAAGCTTTTATTTCTATGCATACCATGAGGCATATGCACTTTCTGAGTGCTTATATAATACAGAATTAAGTGCATTAGATAAAAGGAGAGACCTAGAATGCTGCAAGAAATCTAATTTTAAGAAGTCTACCTATCAAAACAATTTTCTGCCAATTTTCTACAAAAACTAACTCATAAAATCTAAGACGGAATACATCTCTAAACCAAATAAAATGTTCTAAAACAGGCATTAATAATCTGGTACAAGTTAATACCCCCAAAAAACTCCTGTAATCCTAGAGTATAACATTGTTGACTCCCCCAGACTAAATATAGCTTTTAAATTTATTCCATCTCTACTGGTTTTTTCGAGTATTTTTCTTTGCCAAATGAATTTCCAAGTGTATGTTGGCGTAGTCCTCTTTACAGGACTTCATGCATATCTCATTTGCCTTTTGATTTTTGCTTTACACGCAAACTGCGCATAAAATTTATGACCATCTAAGTGAGGAACTTGCTGCCGCAGGCAATCAACTTGCTGGCCATAAGTTTTAAGACGTCCCTCCGCAACAGAGCTACATCCTCCACAAAAAGAAAAAAAAACGAAGAATTGTAAAGAGAAAAAACCACTCCAAGTCATAAATTTATGATATAAACTTGGAAATAAATTTTACTTTCGCTCTTCTATGTAGGTTAGGATTTTTTTGTTGGGTGTGTTTATTGTGGCACGTTAATTTGCTGCCACAAAATTCAATTGAACTGGCGCTTACTTTAATTACAATTTATGCGGTTGAGTGCAACAGCAGCTGTTGCTACTGCAAGCTAAGCCAGGGCTGCATGGGAGTTGGGAACTGGTTCGAAGGAACGAATGTTCACTGCAGAGTTCAGCTTTTTTTTCATTACAATTTTACTTAAAGCTGATAGATAAAGAAGTTCTCTTTGGTTCAAGAAAAATAACTGCAAAATGGCTGCCGACAAATATGGCGTCCTTTAAAGCTTTATCACTATATGTATGTAGGGGTCTTTTGTCTCTTATCTGATGCTAATGAGATTAATAATTAACATTAAAAATCCTAAAAAAGAAGCCGTTGCTGCAACCTAAGTCACGGCTGCAAGGGAGAACATTCAATGCTCCGATGTTTTTATTTAATAACAATTTAACAGAAAGCTGATAAGATAAAGAAGTTCTCATTGGCTCGAAAAATGTCATGCAAAATGGCTGCCGACAAATATGGCGTCCTTTGAAGCTTTATCGCTTATTTGTGGGGGTTGTTATCACTTATCTGATAGTAATGAGAATTAATTAATTAACGTTAAAAATCCTAAAAAAGCAGTTGTTGCTACTGCAATCTACAGCCAGGGCTGCAAGTGAGCTATGAACTGGTTCGAAGGAACATTCACTGCAGAGACTGTTTTTTCATTTAAACTTTTTAGAAAGCTAATAGACAAAGAAGTTCTCATTGCCTGCTAAAAAATTCCTGCAAAATGGCTGCCAACAAATATGGCGTCGAATCCCTCCATATCTTTAGCTTTATTGTTTCTTTGTGGGATCTTTGTCACAGATCTGATACTAATGAGAATTTATTAATTAATGTTAAAACTCCTAAAACAGCAGCTGTTGTTGCAATCCAAGCCAGGGCTGCAAGTGAGCTATGAACTGGTTCGAAGGAACTTTCACTGCAAGACAGTATTTTTTACAGGAAGCTGATAGATAAAGAAGTTCTCATTGGCTGCAAAAATAATTCTGCAAAATGGCTGCCAACAAAAATGGCGTCCAATCCCTCCATATCTTTAGCTTTATTGCTTCTTTGTGGGATCTTTGTCAGAGATCTGACACTAATGTAAATTAATTAATTAATTTTCCTGTAAACTCAATTTTCTGTTGTTGTCAAGCAGCTTATTTTTAACTTTTTGCTAGAGAAAATTCCTTTAGCCTGCAGCCCTGCTCTAAACAAACATTTTTCCAATTTTCCTGCATTTGCATTTACAGTGTGGCAAAACTGCTGCGCATTTGTTATATTTTCTGATGCAATTTGCATTTATGAACATGGTGACTAACATATGCAAAAATATTTTCCATATCAATTTAATGCCATGCTGTCAAAATGGAGGCAAAAATAAAACAGAATTATATCTATAGAGAGGAGGCTGTGATATAACAAAAAATCAAAATAAGTGAGAAATGGAAAATTGAAAATTGCAAGCAGAGAGCAGGCAGCACAGCAGGCGCAGTGTTTAATACAAAAACGAGCGAGCTTCAAATTCAATTTTAAAATAATAAAAATGAGCGTGATAAAAAAAAAAGAAAAACCAAAATGGAGGCATATAAAAAGCAGGAAAAAAATAAACGCCCAAATAAAGTAAACAAGAAAAAAGGAATGTCAAATGCGGCACGAAAAAATAAAATCAAAAGCAACGACAGCAACGACAGCAACAACTACAGCGAGACAAAGCGCAAATATTACGCATACGCCATGTACAACACAGAGAGCAGAAACAAAGCAGCATTGTATACAATATACAAATATTTGCAAATATGGCAAAATTACTTTTCAAATTCAAATCAACACAAAGAGGCAGCCAAGCCCTGCTGCCCCCAGTGCCCCTCTCTGATGTGGTACAGACCCTCCCCCCGCTTTGTCTCACTTTATTTTTATTGAAAGTCACAAACAAACTTGGCGCTTCATTTGCCTCCTACACAATACCACAAGCGCAGGGGACGACCTACTTATTGGCGCTTTCCTAGGGGTCGAGGGATCTCAGGGTTCTAGGGGTCTACGACTCGGGCACCGCCGCACTGCATGAGGTCATGAAAAATTGTTTTACTTGTCGCATAAAGCGCAAAACAGCTGTAAAATAGAGTAGCAAATTTGTATTTTATAGTATTTTCTTGTTTTGTGTTGGTACTTTTTAGCTTTGAAGCAAAAGCAAATTAAAAAGCAATGTCGTACAACATTACGTATGAGTGATTTGTGCTCCCAAATGAGTTTTCTCTACATATGTCTATCGACTAGACCTCATACGATTGCGGCCTGTCTGCGGCTTACATTATTTTGACGGTTTTTATTTGGCCAAGATTTGTTATACCCAAAAGACTTTTTAAAAGCCATTTTGCCAACTTTGCTTTAAGCGGAAATGGCTGACAGTTGTGCAAAGTTTGCTTTTGGCGAAGGTTAGATACCCTTTTGGAAGAGCTACAGTTCTTTTATTTTATGGATTTAGATAGAGGTCGTGACTAATACTTCCAACGTACTATCTTAACTGATTTTTAAAACCCCATATAACCCCATGCCGAGAGGCGCGAATTCGGATGGATTCATGGTCAGCCGGAGACTTCATCACCACGTCTCTAGATTCACTCCTGTATGTGAACGGCTGGCTACAATCCGTGTCAAGGCTAGTTTTTTCAAGGGCGTGACGAAGTATATGCTGTCTAGGAACAGGGACGCACGGCTTCTGGGCTCCCATGTTGCAGCGGACCGCTATACTTTTGAAGTGGTCAAGGAATTTACGTACCTTGGCACCGCCATTAACATCGAAAATGACACCAGCCTGGAGATAAAACAAAGAATCACACTTGCAAATAGGTGTTACTATGGTCTCAGTAAGCAGATGTGTAGCAGAGACCTCTCTCGACCAACAAATGTGACGCTCATCTTGCCGACCTCTTATATGGCGCAGAAGCATGGGTTGTGTCACGGACAGCATCTGCTCTTAGGGTGTTTGAGAGAAAATTCTTCGTAAATGAAGATTTATGCACCACGAGCTGTACGAGCTCTACGATAACATAGACGTTGTCCAGCGCACCACAATACAACGTCTGCGCTGGCTCGGGCATGTCGTACGTATGGATTACGATGGTCCGGCGAAAAAGGTATTCGACGCGAAAGCCGACGAAGGAAGACGAAGGGGACGACCACGACTCCGATGGAAAGATCAAGTGGAGGAGAAACCTATCGCAAAGCAGAGGCGCCTGGCGAGACGACGACGGCTGAGAAGCCTACAATGTCCAGTTGGAAGGCCCGTCAAGATTCTCACGGTGTTCTTCCCGTGAGTTACCATCACTTTGAGCCTCTTACGATTGTAGTTGAAGAGGAGGGTTTTTGAATGTTTAAGTCCTGGTATCTATGGCCAGTGAAGGTCAGTAGGTCCCGTACCGCATGGTTACCAAACCAACAGTGTGGTTCAGGACTAGCGGTGTTGCTGCACCGGTTCTTGCAAGATTATCAGCCAGCTCATTTCCAGGAGTTGTTGTGTCCTGGAACCCATCAAATGTAAGCTTATTCCTGGATGCTAAATTATCCAGTGACGTTCTTACTTCTTTGACCAGCCTTGATGTGATCTTGGCTTTGCTTAATGCCTTTGATGCTGCTTGACTATCAGACAGGATGGAAATATCTTTGTTAAAGTAGTTCTTCTTTTGAATTCTGCACATCCTCCAATTGCACAGACTTCAGTTTGGAAAGTGCTGGAGTGTCTGCCAAGAGGTTCGTAATATTGAATCCTGGGTCGTATACGTAGATCAGAAAGTTTCTAGACCAATTTTTTTTAAAGGTTATCATTAAAAAAATAATTAGAAAAATATACTAAAAAGTCACGAAAAAGTTTTAAAAAATATAAACCCTATACGTAGAATGAAGATCAGAGAATTTGTAGACCATTTTTTTTTAAATTATTATCTTATAAAGAGTAATAAAAAAAAATACTAAAAAGTCACTCGTTTTAACAGGAAAATTCCAATACGCAATCTATCGCGAATATTTTCTGAACTTACGTCAAAAATCGGGCTAAGAAGATCAAATAAAACACTCCAGCATTTAAAAACCCAATAGGGCCTAAATTAAAACAAAATTAAGCCGAAACTTCATTGAAAACAACTTTTTAAGTTTCTTTCTACCTGTAACAAAAATAAAACAATAATTGCTACAGAAATCTAAGCTCTTTGTCACATCGTTGCTTAATTTACGCTATTTTAATAAATAATGTATAGCGCTTACAAACTGCTAGTAAAACTCACAATACCCTGCACTTTAAACAGTGCATAATAAAGTTTATTGTTAGCGAAACTTGTAAAACTTGCTAACAAAAATTTAAATATGAGCAAATAAAATGAGAAAAGTTGTTTTTCTCTCGACGTTGCCTGTTTCCGTTTGTCACAGCTAAAAACAAAGCAAGGAAACTTAAAACTAAAAAAAAGAACAAAAATTAAAAAACTAAAAAATGTCCAGCCAACATTTACTAGACTTTGTTTTTCAGTTTTCAGTTCCCGGCTAGGTTAAGCCGCATTAAACTGATTTTCGCAGTGCAGCAGCAACTTGTACTGCGCCTTTTAGGTATGCTACACTTTTTTTTTGTTTCTCAGCTGCTGTACAAGTTTGTATGTAAGTTTGCTTTCTGGTTGTGTTTTTGTTTTTGTTTTTTTTTTGACTTTGTTTTTGTGTTTCTTCTTCTTTTTTTTGGGTATATGTGCTGTGTATGTTTTTGTGCGTGGCGGCACTGCCGCCATTTCACGCGCTTAACAGCTTCCGGCAGCGAACATGCACAGCAGGCTGGCTATGAAGCATGTTCGTGTGTGTGTTAGTGTGTGTAGCATCGTCTATGTGTGTTTGTATGTGTGTGTCTGTGCAGTGACTTGTTCGTGTCTGGCCTGCAGCAGTTCAGCGAGCGTTCAGTGTGCATTTGGCAAAGCACTTAAAATGACAAAAATAACAACAAAATAGACAGGGGCCAAAGCAGCAGCAGCTAAAAAAGTGAGACACACACACGTACACACACTCTGGGCTGTACAATGGTCGGCAAAGTATTTTGACAAAAAAATTAAAATGATTTTTATGTTTGATTTTCTCAAGTGTGTGGCTGTAAAGTTTATGCTTCAGGGACCAAATTGGCTATCTGGCTAAAAACTTGGCCAGACTTTTGAACTTTCAGATGTCTATTGTTTTGTTTGCCTTATACAAATTGGGATGTACGATGCCTAGCGGTTGAAATATAAAAAAAAAATATTTTTTTTATACAATATTGATCTTTAAGAACCATACGGGGTTTTAATGGAATGGTTTCGAAGTGTGAATAACCTATATGTGCCAAACATTGACATACGCAACTTGTTGTAGAAGATTATTAAGTTAAATTTATATATTGAAAAATCTTTAATAGAAATGATTTAGGTATATATAGGCCATGAATGAAAGATATTAAAGAGTAGACCATAGAAACGCGACAACCATTCATTGGTTTAAGAGATATTTAAATTTGGAATACAAATTTAGAAATGACTTAATTTAAAATTTTCAAAAAAATTTGCTAAAATTTTGTTAAATATAATAATAAGCATTATTTTTTAATACATAAATAAAAATTACTATTTGCCTTTCATTATTCATATATTTTAAATATATTTTTTAGTTCAAAAACGTAAAGTTTGTTTTAGCCGTATTGAACTGATTTTTGCGAGCAGCTAACCTTTACTGCCCTTTTAGGTATGCTACACTTTTTTTGGGGGCTTCTCTGCTGTATTTTTGGAGACACCGTTTGTGTCCATTTTACATAAAACAATCTTCCTTGTGTTCACCAAGTGAGGTATCGTTAGGTTAAGTCCAGCATTAAATTTGTAATTTTAATAGCAAATAGGTATATGTGCATGGAACTTTACGAGTTTCACTAGGTCTACAATGTTGCTAGAGAAGTTTCAACAGTTTTTAACAAATACAAACGCAATCATTTAAAATTAAAAAAGGACAATTATTTTTCGATAAGGATATCACAATAGTCAAAAATGCTTGCGGATATTAAATAAAAGCACGAAGAGCAGGAAAGAATTACAATTATTTTCTGGGTTAAAAGTGGTAACGAATATTTTCGTTATTTCAATGAGACATCAAAAACTTTTCAAAAAATCTAGAAATCTACTCCATAAACAAATTGGAGGATGATGAATGGGCCATCCGGCAGTTAGATACTTATTATATGATAACTTTCAAAAATCTGAAGTCGGAATCTATGCTTATTGGTACTAAACTGCATGTAGTGTAAAAAAGGGCCCGAATCGTAATATACGGCCCCATAGGCCGGAAACCATCTTATATCAATGGTATGCCAAGGCTCATGTACTGCATTATACAATCGCTCTAAATATTTATAAAAAGGAATCAAACAACACTGAATTTTATGGAAAAACATATAATTTGGATGATTTTGATGATATTTTATAAGAATTACAAGACATAAGGTATTATTTTAAAATATGTCCAGAGTGAATCGGTTGCCGAAATCACTTCGTAATATAGTCTGATATTAACTTTATGTGGAAGACGAAGCTACAAAATCATACTTTAGGGTGAAAATCTTTGCATTTATGAACTGGCCGACAACAAACTCTGGACAAAGTCTGATTGAAAGTATCTAAGAAATGCCATTGAAAAAGATTTCTGTTCTCATAACGAAGTATGTCTATTAACAAGACGTAAAAAGTGAGCTTATAGTAGATTGAGCTCAAAATTCACTTTTCAAATGCCGGCTGACTTAATAACCTGCAGCTCAAAGCTTGTTTATAAAGTAAATTGAAATTCTATATCGAATTTACAATACTTTAAGTTTTGGAAATAAGCAATATCTAATGGGTGATTCATTAAGACCTTTTTTTTTAATGATTTGGCAAATGCAAATTTCAAAGGAATGATGGGAACTTTATTTATGATTTCGAAAGGATATTTTATGGCATTTATTTTTTAAAAATAATCTCGTTCAAATGTTGGCCGCAACTGCGTTTTAAATGGTCCATCCTGAAGGTCCAATTTTCCATGACTCGTTCAAGCATTTCCACTGGTATTTGGCCAATAACACGAGTAATGTTGGCTTCCAAGGCCTCAATCGTTGCTGGTTTGTCCACGTAAGCTTTTGACTTTACGTAACCCCAAAGAAAAAAGTCGAGCGGTGTGATATCGCACCATCTTGGCGGCCAAGGTACAGGTCCCGTACGTGAAATTAATCGCAATAGACCCATTGTTTCATTGGTAATGTGGACCGGAGCGCCATCCTGTTGGAACGAAATGTCGTCGAGATCACGGTCAACAATTTCAGGCAGCATGTGCCATTGATGGTACCGTTCGCACCTTGCTCATTTTTAAAAAAATACGGACCAATAATTACACCAGCCCACAGACCACACCGAACCGTTGTTTTTCTTGGATGTAATGGCATCTGGTGAACCTCTTGGGGTTGATCTTCCCCCAAATACGACAATTTTGCTTATTCACGAAGCCGTGGAGCCAAAAGTGGGCCTCATCACTGAACAAAATTTTGGTCGAAAACAACGGATCTTCATCGATCTTATCTTATCATTATCATCATTATTATCATTTTTAATTTCAATTTTACTCATTTCAAGAACATTTTAATACAAATACTTTGAAATATAAGATATTTTTTTAAGATATTTCGAAAAAACATTTACGATTTTGATCTTTGAACGGTCACTGTAATTGAACCAGTGGATCCAATAATAATTTATAATAATGAATAACCCCTTAAGGGGTCCCAGTGGTCTAGAATTTTCGAAAAATCGATTTTTTTTCCATATATTTCGAGAGTATAGGCTTTTAAGAATATACAGTCAAATTTTTGGAAGGATATTCCCAGTATTTTCGATTATACAGCCGTTTTAGCAAGTAGAGTCAGATTATATCAGTCAGAAAATATCCACTCTTAAAATTTTAAACAGAATTATCTCAAAACTACAATACTTTTTTTGGTCTGGTGTTGTCGAAAAAAAAAGCTATCCAACCGAATCGTCTGCAATTTTGATATGTTGTTCATCAACATTCAACATCAATGGCTATCGCCCGAACCAGAATCATATTATTATTTAAATTATTTCGTATTTTTTTAATTAAAAAACTGAAAACAAATATTCCGATTTTTAGAGTGTCAAATTCGAAATATTAAAAAAAATTATTTTTTTTTTTATTTTGGTTCGGGACATATCTTCAGTCATTCTGATTAATAATTTTTTTGGTTTTTGTGTGTCTGATAAATAAAAGAGCCAAACTGGACAACACCGTCCAGGTCCAATTTTTTGGGAGGGTCAACTTCAACGCCATTTTTAAAATTATTAAAATTAAAAAAAAAATTTTTGTTTTTATTTTTGTATAAAAGTAGTTAAATAAAAAGCCTCAAAAATGCAAATATCGTTTATAATTTTTTTTATTGTCAAAAAAAAATCCTGAAAATACCCTAAATTTTCTCGAGCTCCAGACCACCAGGACCCCTTAAGTTTTGAACCTAAGTTTGATAGAAAAAAGATATCATTCTCAAGTGGTACCAACATATAACCTAGGGTTGGGTACCAGCCCCCTTACAAAAATACTAAAACACGCTATTAAAATTAGAACCGGGTCCCAAACAAAAGTTTCATCAACTAAGATGACTTTTTTCAGCAGAAGTCTTTTTTCAACTTTGGCTTTTGAACAATGTAGAAATCATATTCCCACTTTTCCTATTTTTTTTGGCCAAAGAACTTAGACGATTTTAATACCAACAAAAACAGTATGCAAAAATATGGTCAATACAATAAAGTATACTTCTATGCATACCTTGTCTATGTCTGTCAAAGTTAAAAATAAATTTCCGCTCGTATTTGTTTAGTAAGATTATTGCAAAAAGTTTTGCCAACAAATTTTGTTTTCCCACCCATTGTACCACATCTTACTTATAGACACTCATACACATATGCCCCGTGCATATTGTCAACAACATGTTCTATTTAAAGCCAGCATAAAGCCAAAAAAAATATATATATGGTATATATAATATCATTGGGAGGGATATAAAAAAGTTGCCGCCTAATGTCATGTATGAGCATAAAAAAATAAAAACATATAACATAAAGATAAATTGAAATAGCAGGCAATTGAAAACTATGAGAGATATCCCGGGACTTAAGTGAGATTTTCTTTCGTTGACTCTGCTGGTTTTTTTTTCGCCATTTTTTTTCGCAATTGCAAATGGTTTGGCAGTTAAAATGAAAATATTTTTAAAGTGAAATATGGCCAAGGCAAATGTGATATAATACACAAAGGTTAAACATTTTATTTCATTTTTGTGTGAGTGTGTTTGAGTGTGTTTGTTTGCATATGTGTGCGTGTTGGTTTTTCTATGTGGTTGTGAGAAAAAATTGATTTTAAAATTCGCAACACGTTTCGGAGAATGTTTGCATTTGTATTGACATTCTCCGTGTGAGAGAAAAAATAACAACAACAATAACAACAAGCAGGACAATAGCGTCAAGTTCAACAATAAAAATGTAGGTTGTACTATGCGCAAATTGTTATTAAATTTTTACGAGTTTTTTCAGCAGATTTTAAAAATAAAAATTACCATTGCATACCTGACAGGCGCAACAGTTTACATGGATATTTTTTTTATAGAGATGTTTTACCATGAAAACATGGCGATTTTTAATTTTAATTGCAGAAGGTGTGCCTTACGGTGTGGTTTTTGGTAAAAAAAAAATTAGTTCACCGAGATCGGGTAACAAGTCCGCAACTTGTAGCAAAAACTCTGACCTGACAGGATTACAATGACTCCATTGAATTGAATAGTAAACGCTCTAGGTATATACTATTTTTTTAGTAATTGAACGATGTGCTTTTGTTCCAAAGGCAACAAGTTTTTAATTTCATCGCAAAGTCGTGACTTGTTCGCTTATGGGGCCAATGGCATAGTGACGTCATATGTAATGTATTAACAAATTATAAATGCATTTGGGAGATTTTTTTATGAAGTTTCAAATGGTGTACAATTTATAAGACCATTTGTGTTTCTATCTAGATACTATTGATTTATTGACCCCAGTAAAATAAAAAACAACCGTTAGACTAACCATTTCGAAGACGCAACCTTTTAAAAATTAACGATTAATTAGTTTTTTTTTAAAGTAGAAAATGTAAATTTGTTTAAAAAACCAATAGTTTTAGATAAATAATTCGTTGGCTTATAAAAATATCGTTACCAAATTTGATATTCGAACTTAAGAGTTCTCAAAATTGTATAAAAATCGTTTTATTTTTCAAGTATTAATCAAGCTTTAATTATTTCACACATTTTAATTGTTCCTAATTCCATCACAAACCTAATCCTAGTTCTTTAACAATACTTGTTTGTCATCTGCAACGTTACAAATTTCTGTTTATTGTTCTCAAACACAAGTTCAATGTTCTTTTAATGCTTTTGTGCTGCCAGGACATCTGCATGTTACTGGCAGAAGGATTTATTTATTATGCAAACCATCAATGCTATCGTCTGGATGCCTTTGGTGGCACTACGAACTATCATCATCTTTCATAATGTGCAGCGCAATCTGTAACATGAGTCTATAAAAATAGAATACACCAGACGAATTATAATGAGCAAAGTCCTTATACAATGGGGCACTCTCTTTACTCTCTTACTCTCTCTCTCTATATACAGGCAGACCTATGAATACTTGTCAGTCTACAACTCTGCAACATCGACACCGAGTTTTTTTTTTGTCAACAAAGGCGTAGGCAGGGGGTTGCGAATGGAGATTGAGATACCAACGATATATATAAGAGATTTTTTTTAACCAATGTACAGCATGTTCTCTCAATTAAAGACTTAATCACAGCAATCAACTGATTAAGTAATAAAAAAAATTTCAGGGCCGTCGCTTCATACATGAGTTGAAGGAGCTATATGGAATTCCAAATTATTTCTGAGAAACGCCAAAATATGTTACCCTTATAACAATTATATAATAATTAAAATAGTTCAAAATATGAATTAATAATAAATAAATAAATATTTTAAAAAGATACACTCCAAAACCGATACACGCAGGAGGGCAAAAAAGGATATATTAACTTTACAAAATAACGCCTAGATCCCGAGACGAATGTATCACAAGAGGGAGCGAGGGATGGACGTAAAAGCTTTGTCACATCCAAAGGTATAGAGTCAAATGAAATATGATGAAATTGTTGACCATATTTAATCAATAATGGAAAATAAGAGTTAATTTGAAGTGACAGGTACATATAATAGTCAAAGATTATTCTAACTTTGTTCTATAAAAGAGCATAATTACATAGTGTATATACCAAGCTACAAATTTTTTCATGTAATTTGTTTCTAATGAGCATTTTCAGCCGTGACTCCGGAAAACGAGATATCCTTATCAACCGAAATAATTTCCAACCTGCGGATTTTTTCGAGCATTTTGTTCTTGTGATTTCGGAAGAATAAATTATCCGCGTAGCAAATTTTCTTTATGAATAAAAATAAATACTACACCCGTAAAAAAGCTATGTGAGCGAAAGTGAATACGACAAATAGGATAAGTTCGATGATTGAAATAAATTGGTTTAGAATATAATTAGTGAAAAATTCATCTCCTGATTTGTTTTAACAACAGCACTAATTGCATGCATTTTATATCGGCCACTGTCAGATGGATATTTTACTATACTCTATAGGGACCAACAAATTAAAAATTTTTTTTATTTTTGTAAGAATTCATTTTTATCTTTCAATGCTATTTACATTTCTAGTTGGGGAGCTAGATTTTTTTCGCACCTTTAAGAACTTTACTTTCCTTTTCGATTGGATCTGATATGAATTTTCGATGTTTTTTCCTTTATAGTATGATATGTTCGCTTGCTCAGCTATAAGGTATTTTTCCATATCGGCGAGACTACTTATACAACGTTAATTATAGTCCGAGAGCAGGAAAACAGAAAATGTATTCAGGCATGCTTCTCTCATGCTCTACTATTCAGAAGTATTTCAATCGATGTACATTATTTAAATCAGGTTAGTGCAACCAGAGATATTTGCTTCGAATTTCGAAGCTCAGATTAGTATATTTCATTCCGAAAACAGACTGAGTTTCGAAATCTTTTTCCGAACTATTCTAAAAGACTTATAACAGCAATTTAGGGACTAATAGGAAATCAGAGATAATGAAAAAAATATATGCAATTTATACTACATATTTAAACATTTTTTTTAAATATACCGTAAAATAGACTCTTTTTTAGAATTTTTCCCGAATTTCGAAACTCAGAATTGATTTTAGGAATGATAGGAATTTAGATACGATTAAAAAAATTCCGCAATTTATCTCTGACATTTGGAAATGATTTTTATGAGACAATGCTAAAGTAAACAACAATTTATCCCTCATATTTAAAAATCATTTTAAAATATCATTAAAAAGACTGAGTTTGGAAACTTTTTCCGAATTTCGGAAGTCATAAGTAAAACTGGGGCTCACAGGAATTCAAAGATAATGAAAAAAATGTCTGCGAGTTTATCTCGCATACTTAAAAATCATTTTAAAATGCATTAAAAAGGCTGTGTATGAGAATTTTTCCGAGTTTAAGAACTTAGAAGTAACTTTGGAACTTGCAGGAACTTAGAGATAATGCAATAAAATTCTGCAATTTATCTCACGTATATTAAAATATAATTTGAAAGTAAGCACATTAAATAGACCGTGTTTTAAAAATTTGTTCCCGAATTTTAGAACTTCAGAAGTAATTTTACGTACTCATAGGAATTTTAGAGATAATGCAAAAATTAAAGCATTTTATTCAACAAATTTAAAAATTATTTTAAAATACATTAAAGGGATCTAAGTTTAAAAAATTGTTCCCGAAATTCGAACCTCAGAAGTATATTTAGTAATTAAAGGAATTTAGAAATAATGTTAAAAGATTCTTGATATTTATTCCAAATATTTAAAAATTTTCAGCTATCCCTACTATTTGGCAGCTGTTTGGGGACCCATCAGCAGATATTGTCAACCCATCCAGCCATTCTATGCATATGCTTCCCCCTTTATTTTTTCTCAGCTCCGCTCCACTTCGTTACTGTTCATCGTGCTCAATGTTGTTGCTGCTGTGTTCATTGTTATCGTTTGTTATCGTTAACACTTGGCAATGTCTGTCATAAAGTTGGCCCAAAACACTTTATCGTACATAATTAAATGCGTCAGAGTCAGGACAGTCAGACAGGCGGCGGTTTCTTACATAATATTTACATAATAACGCCTACGACTTACTACGGAACAGCCGATCAACTATTTTTTTGTACATTTTATTGACAGCGCGAACAACAACTACAACAACGACAACAAAAATATCAAGTTAAAGTATGTTCCATGATTGCTTTAAGATTCAAGCACATATTTTTTCAAGTGTTTCCCGGGAAAAACTTCGTAAAAAACTGTTGGCTCCTTTGTCCTAGTCATATATCACAAGGAAATGTGACTTGTAGATTTATATATAAATAATGCGCAACGATTCACGTCACACGTGCGAAGATTTGTTTTATTTTTTTCTACTTTTTCTACTTTTTTGCTCTTTGATTTGTTTGAGTTTTTCTTGTTTTTCTTGGTTTTCTATTTTTTTTTTTTCAAATGATTTGTTGTGTTTTGCAGTGTTGTGAAATGGAGCGTAAAGGACAAACACAAAAAGCAGACATAAATAAAATTCAATTTGACATTTCTTTTAACTCAATTTGTGTATCAAGTGAAAGTGAATTTGGCCTCATGTCCTGTCCGTTGCATTTTATTGAAAGTTATAAATGAATTTATGCTTTTGCATGTGTGTGAGTGTGTGAGAGTGTGTGAGTGTGTGTATATAAGCTATATATATATATGTATATATATAAGCGTTTATAGGTGAGTTCACTTTTTTGTGAATGTTAATCGCATTTGTGATATATAGTTGCACTTTGCGCAAATTTATTTAATTAACGAGAAAAAGCGTGATGTATAAATATTTTAAAATTTTACTAAAATGTAAATAAAACAAAAATATGGCGTGTGTTAAAGTCGGACTGAGTTTGACATACTCTTTATTATCGAACGCAGCCAAAACCTTGGAATGGCAAATAAAATTTGAAGAAATTTTTAAAAATTTACAAAATGTTGTGAATTTTTTAAAATTTGCAATAGATTTTTTCAATATTCTTTAAATATAAATATTTAAAAATTATTTGAAAAGTAAATTCTACGAATTTAAAAAAATAAAAAAAATTTTAAAAAAATATAAGAACATTTTTTTAATTTATTTTTTTAAGAAACATGTATTACAAAATTTTAAAATGCGGTGTCTTTTTTTTAATATTTTTAAATTGAATTTTTAAGTTTTTTTAAGTAAAAACAGTTATTTAACAGTAAGTTCTACAAATTTAAAAAATATTCTAAAAATTGTAAAAAAAAAATTTTCAAATTTATTGAATTTTTGTATTGAAGAAATTTAAAAAAAATTTTAAATGCTATGAAATTTTTAAAAATTATTTTAAATAGATTTTTCTACATTTTTTAAAATAAAAATACTTTAAAATTATTTGAACAGTAAGTTCTAAAAATTAAAAAAAAAAATTATAAAATTTTTTGAATTTATTTGTTGAGGAAATAAAAAAAAATGAATATGCAGTGAAATTTTTTTGAAATTATTTTAAATAGATTTTTTAAATTTTTTAAAATTAAAATACTTTAAAATTAAAAAAATAAAATACAAAATTGTAAAAAAAAATTTAGAACATTTTTGGATATTTACCAAAAATCTTTGAAGATTGTGTTTTCTATTTTTTTAAATATAAACATTTTAAAATTATTTGAACAGTAAATTCTACTAATTTTAAAAAATATTTAAATATTTATAAAAAAAATTGTTAGATAATTTTTGGATATTTGGTAAGCAAAAATCTTTTAAGATTGTGTTTTCCAATTTTGTAGGTAAAAATATTTGACTAGTAAATTCTACAAATTGTAAAAAATAAAAAATTGTTAAATAGTAAAAAAATGTTAAAATTTTGTTTGTAATATTTGAAAAGCAAAGACTTTTAAAGACTGTTTTTCCATATATTCTTACATTATCTGAACAACAAATTCTGCAAATTTAAAAATATAAAAAAATACGAAAAATCGTAAAAAAAATGTATAGAAAATTTTTGGTAATATCTTAGATACACATACAATTTTTAAAGATTATTGTTCTTTTGTATGTAACATATATTGTCAATTTTTTTATATATAAATATATTTTAATTGATTGGCAATCTCACTCTCTACCTATAATCCGCGATTTTCAAATCTATAATCCAAAATCTACTATTCTTTTTGAAATTTAGTTAACTCAAATACAGCTAGCCAAATAAAAAGACAATAATTAGGTCTGCCTTCGGCTTAAAACAAATAACTATGTGCAAACAAAATAATTATTAAACTTAAACTTCAATTTAATTAATTAAGCTGCCAATTAATTTAACATTGTTTGTTTGACTTTGTTATTTTCATTATGAAAATAGTTTTTCCGGCTGCAAAGTTGGCACAGAAAAAGTACCACAGAAAAAAATTAAAGTAGTTTTAATTTTTATTGTATTGTTGGGATAAAAAAGTTGACTGTAAAGTTGCAATAAAAGTTTTTTAATAATAACCAAATATCAAAATAAAAAATGTATTGTGCATAAAAAAATGATATAAAATCGAGCAAACAATAAAAAATATAAAAGGATTATGAATTTAAGCTGGCAAAATATTTAAGCTCAAAAGTTTACTTTTCTAACAGAAATGTATGTTAAATATCTACAAAAAATTGTAACTAATAAATTATTATATTACTAATATGAGAGATATTAAATAGCAATATATATTTAGTTTCAGTTTAACGAATTTAAGATTTTTCATATGGTAATTTTTTTAAAGAGGCTCTATATAATTTGTCAGGAAAATTCGATGTTTATATTTAATTTTTGTATTATTATATTAGTACATATATGCCATAATTTTTTTATTCAATTTAAAAATATTTTCCTTATGAAATTCGAAAATTTTTCATATATGTTATGTACAACAATTAAAATATTCATTGTCCTTAAAGGTTTTTGATTTTTAAATATCCAAATTTTTTGCTTAACATTTTTTTTTACATTTGTTACTTAAAAAATATGCAAATTTTACTGCTTAAATAATTATAAATTACTTTATCTGAAAAAGTTTTAAGAAAACTTCTTAGCTAAATTTAAAAAAAAAATTGTTACCCCAAAATGTGAATCTAAAATTGAAAAATTGTATTAAAGTATTGTAAAAATTTAAAATAAAATGATTTAATAATTTCAAAACATAAAAATCTTACTACTTAAATAATTTTAAAATATTTCGCCTTAAACTATTTAAAAAAAACTACTTCAATTTAAAAAAAATATCGAATGCCATTATGTAGAATTATGAAACTATATATATATAAAATAAAAATATTTAATACTTACAAAACATGAAAAATTATCTGCTTAAATAAAATTTTAAATAGTTTGCCTTTAAATATTTTAAAAATACTTTAATTAAAAAAAAATGTTGACACCCCAAATGTAAAACAGAATTTTATGAAATTACAGTAAAGCTTAAAAAAATATTTAATAATTACAACACATGAAAATTTTACTGCTTAAATAAATTTAAAATATTTTGAAAATAAAAAATTTAAAAAAATCAAAATTTTTAAATTTTATGAATCTATAGTAAACTTTTAAAATAAAAATATTTAATAATTACAAATATGAAAATTTAACTAATTAATAAAATTTTAAATATAAATAATTTTAAAATATTTTGAGAATTCTTTAATTTAAGAAAATGTTACTCCCAAAAAGTAGGATATTTTGTAAAATTTTATGGATTTATAGTAGTTTTAAAATAAATATATTTAAATTTTAAATTAAATTGGTTAAGTTGTTGGAAAGCTAAGGGTTATTTCTGAAGAAGTTTGTTACGTCAGGAGTTTGAGATAAAAAAAACACAGTTTTTCAGGAACATAACCTATAATTTCTCAAGTATCTCAAAATCCTGACATGATAGAGACAATTAATCTCTTAAACTCTTAAATTAAAGAGAATGAGCATAAGAGACAGCTGACAGAAAAAAGTTTGCACTCTGTACATAACCTTAAAAGTTGTAAAATAAACTCCGCTTTTCGAGTAAATAACCTTAAATATCACGAAATCCTAATGTGATGGACAAATTCTGGTACCGGATACGGATTCTACGCAGCAAATTACCTCGGAAATCTTAATTTAAAGAGTGATCTAAGTGATGTAACTGATTCCAGACCACAAAAATTTGTTGCACGCTGCAACTTACCTCAAAAGTAAAAAAAACTCAGTTTTCTTAAATATCTCGAAATTGAGATGTGATGGCCAATTCTGAACCTGGATTCGGATTCGCTACGTGCTTGCTACCATTGGCACACATTTATTTGCCTCTATTGTAAATACAATTCCCTGAAGTTCTGAGTCTGTCAAAGTTCTCTGTCTGCATCAAATAAAGAACAACAAAGTTTCCATAATCAATTTTCTAGACCAAATTGAAACACAAACCTCAAGTCAAGATATTGCCTTCAATTTAGGACTTGGACTTGGACAGACATTCATCGAATCGAATTGAGCTGAGCTGCATGCCATGCCTTGCCATGCCATGCCAACCTGAGCCGTGCTGAAAGATGTCCCCAGAGCCATAGATCAAACCAAATTAGCAGTTTGGGTTCAAAAAGTCGAAATGCACATTTTGTGCGTAAATTGACGTTAGGGGCCCAAAAGAGATTGACTGGCCTGGCAGAGGAAAAGGTTCCATGTAATAGACACATACACATACACACGCACGCATATTTACACATGACGAAGAGTCGGGTTTAGATTACAGATTGTATGTATGTGTGTGTCTCTCGATGAGAGCATGAGAGTGGGACACAGAGAGAGAGAGAGAGAGACCTGTAAGTAAGTGTCAGAGTGAAATGCGTAAAATGCGTTTGAAGTGTATCCTGCTCTTTGCCTAATGTTTGAAAATTTCCATAAAACATGCAATAAAAGCGCAAGGACAACAACGGAAACAACAACAACAGCTTTCTCTCACACACACATGCAGGCCATAATGGAAAAAGTACAAGAGCCGCATAAAAGCATAACAAGCTAACGTGTAACGAGGCGAAAAGTCGAAAGTGGAAATAAGGCCAAGCTGAAAGCAGCAAGCGGGTGAGGGGGTGATAAAAAAAGGGGATTTTCTATGTAGGGAACGCTTGACAAACTGCATCATAAGAGGGCAGGCTAGAAAGTAAGTGGCCTAAATATGTAGATCACTTTTCGAAGAAACTTTGGAATTCTTATCACTTTGAATCAATAGTAAAGTGTAGGGTGCGTCATCTGTTGCGTTGTTTGTTAAACACTAGTAGCTTGGACCATCCAAAGTGAATGCTCTTCGTCAAGTTCAAACTACGAAATACTCAACTGTAGAAATGGTTTTTCTTTTAAAAGATCCATAGTAGGCCAGTGTTGACGAGTCGCCAGGAGCATCGAAGCGCCATCGTTAGCAAGAATTATATATTTTTAAATGCTTATAAGTTTCGAATGACACAAAACAGACCATTATTAATGTCGATAAATTTCCGTAAAACAAAATTTATCGAAAATTAATATTACGATTTGGGCGATATTATTTTTTACACATAAATACGTATTTTGTTACTTGCATTTGGTATGCATTGACCCAATTTTGTCGGAAATTATACGAATAAAACGCATTTAACAAACAAACAGATGACCCACCGTATATATTGGACGTTCATATAGACCTGGTGCCTCCATCTGACAAAATAAACGTATTTAATTCAAAAGAAATTGACAAACTGAGATTGGAAAAGTAAGTAAATAAGGCTCCTGACAATCTGGACAATTAAAATATAGATCTAAAATGCTGCATCTAAGTCTAAAGCAGGTAAGGTTAGTGCAGTAGTTGGGACTTGTTGTCCCAACTCACTTAGTCAAGGGAATTGGCGCGTTGTAATGCCGCTGGTCGACCTTATACCACCCTTGCCCAGCTCTGGAGGTCTTCTGTATGATTTCAAAGTTCTCACTTCTTCCATCCGGCAACCTGAGTAAACTTCGAGAGGCTTCTTGGACTCTTTTCGGAGAGTTTAGACAAGTCAGTAAGAAAATATGATTTGAGAAATCGAAACGGAGAACAGAAAAGGTACTTCACGGTTTCTAGGTCCTCTTCATACCACAGCTTCTCCAGAAATCGTTCAAATCAATATTTCTGCCTTTAGACTGGATTTCCTCCTTTGACCTTACTCAGTTCATTAAGGTTTAAAACGCGATAGAGAAGGATCAGTTTCACGATAGCAGTATACAGCCAGTAGACTATGTTCGGAGTCATACCCTTTCTTAGTCCAATGGCCCTTCTTCGGCTTTGATCATATGCTTATCACTGCAGGTCAACAGTTTGCATACCAAAAGGTTAAGAACTTTCTTTAGATTTCATAAAAATTTCATTACTATCGACTTGTTGGCTTACAGAACCGCCTTTGAGTTCTTCGGTGTTAGTTTTTTAGAAGGTATCTAGAATTGCGACTGTTACTCAAACACGGTTTTTTTGCGGTGGGTCAAGAAGGTAGTGGCTTCTCTTTTTATTATTTCTTTGATATGATGTAACTAAATTAGTTACACTAATTAAATTAAATTAAAAATTAAATTAGTTAAACTAATGATGTAACTATAATACAAGATATCGCTTCTGGTCGGATCATACGGTTCTCATGGTTATTTAAAGCTTTTTGCGTATCTTTGCGTCTATCAAGCCTAAATAAAGTGGCACAAGACCATTAATAAAATAATTGCTCACTTGGCTAGACCACTTACTTTTCCGTTAACCCTCTTTGCTGGAAAGCTGCTGAAGAAGAATTTACAATACCCTTCTATATGCTGACATGGAGCACAAATTGTCATCATCACTCGACAGTGTAATGCTTCAATTTTACACACAGACACATATACTCACACACGCACACTCACTCCGATACACACGCGCACACATTGTCGACCCTATACCTACATATAAGGACTAATCTACATGCTCCAACTCAAAGTGCGTATGTGTGCGTTTGACTTGCGTTCCAGAGTGAAATCGCAGGAAAATTGCAGCTGATAGAAGGCAAAAATAAAAATCTTAACCAGAAAAACTACAAATGCTTGGGAAATGCGGAAACGGAAATGGGAAATGTTGTGTTGGAGTTAATGCGCGAGATGCACTTGAATGTGTGAACCAGATAGACATGAGTGCGAAATATTTTGCATTATGTTGCAAAATATAGATACAAACTCAATTGGATATTTATAATTTTTTTAAATTTACGATCTATCCTGGAATACTAACTAAATAAATTATTATAAATAAGGTTCATCATCAGTATTGACTAAGTTACAATTAGCTCAACCAACAATTTTTGAGAAATGAGTATGAAATAATGAGCATAAGATAATAAAGTAATAAAACTTTAGTGCTATGTTTCAAAAATATGTGATTTATGAAATCTAGAATAGCATTAATAGTTCGTCTCAAAATATTAAGGGCACACAAATTTAAGGGGCTACCGTTCGCCCCTTAATGAAGAAGGGTGCTTGGCTAGACCTGAATCCAATTCAAAATATTTGAAACATTATATTGAGGTTTAGAACAACATTAGCCAAGATACCGTAACCGAGCTCGAGATAACCTTTAAGGCACAGCCACCATAAAGAATTTCAATAAAATGATGGTAGAATGCACTTCAATTTTGTTGTAAATGTGTGTAAAAGAGAAAATATGAAATGGGAGGCCAGAAGAATTTATCTATATGTGTATGTCTACCGGTCAGTCCATCTGTCAGTCCATTTATTGCATCTTCATTTTGATATTCAAGTCCAGGATACATTATTTTTAAGTTTAGGGTAAAATTAAGGAAAAAAAAACCCATTATGATTGTTATAAAAACTTAAAAGCATACAAAAATTTAAATTTATCAAATTTATCAATAAAGTTAAGATTCATGCGAGTTAATCTTTCTGAGCAAAAAAATAATTTTTTAACTTTTTTGGTCAGCTTTAAGTTTTTATACCCTGTACCGTATGGTACTAAGGGTATATTAAGTTTGTGCAAGCCGAAAATGTATGTAACATATAGAAGGAGACGTCGGAGACACCCCAAAGTTACCTAAAATATGATCAGGGTGAATAGAGAAGTCGATATACCCATGTCCGTCTGTCCGTCTGTCCGTGTGAACGCCTAGATCTCAGAGATGGTAAGAGCTAGAGTTACCAAACTTTCACATTAGATCCCATATTATTCCATAGGAGGCAAGTTTATTTTATTTTTTTGATATCGGGGATAAATTATATAGCTCCCATAGGGGTGTTTGAGACGACCTCGACAAAAAAAAGCATTTTAGATGAATAATTCGTTTGTTTATGAAGATATCGTAACCAAATTTGGTATTCGAAAGTTTTTTATAGTTCCCAATCACTGTACCAAATTTGATCGAAATCGGTTGACTATATCATATAGCTCCCATAGGACCGATCGGCCAAAATAACTTTTTTAAAGAAAAATTCGTTATATTTCGTTTTATTACAAAGATATCGTAACCAGATTTGGCGTTTTTTTAGACCACTTAAGCAATGTGCCAAATTTGAACAAAATCGGTTGACGATATCATATAGCTCCCATAGGTCCGATCTTCCAAAAAATCGATTTTTTAACAAAATTTGTTGTGTTTCGTTTGTTTGTTAAAATATTGGGACCAAATTTGACATTAGTGAGTATTTTATAGTTCCTAAGCACTGTACTAAATTTAATCCAAATCGTTTGACTAGATCATATAGCTCCCATAGGACCAATCGGTCCAAAAAAACGTTTTAAATAAAAAATTCGATGTGTTTGGATTGTTTGAAAAGATATTTGAACTAAATTCGGCATTCAGATCTTTTTTAAGGTATTTAAGCACTGTGCCAAATTTTATTGAAATCATAAAGCTCCCATAGGAACGATTGGTCAAAAAAAAATTTTTTGCTAAAAAATTCTTCTGTTTTTGGTTTTTTGTGAAGGAACCGGATTTTATTGTAAGCTAGTGGTACAGGGTATCCCAAAGTCGTCCGCGCCCGACTTTCCGTACGTAATTTTTTAATATGACACCTGGTCACATCGGTCCATATAGGGCTCCATAATAGATTACTGCTTGAAATTCGGACTTAAAAACATATAATTTATTTTCAATGGACTACAGTGAGTTTCTATATATAAAGGGATATAAATTTCCTATGAGGGAGTTCATTTTATCAATATTATCTACATGATCCATTAAGTTTAGTTTTGTAAACCTTTTTTCTCCAAGGCATGGCAATACTAAATATTCTTTTCATTGCTTTTTTAAAATAATGTGAACTTAAGTAAATTTTAGAATAAATTTGGCCAAGCTACCGGAAATATTATTTAAAATTTTTAGATTTGGTAACTCAAAAAATTACGTTCTCATTGAATTTAAATTTTTAAAAGAACGTATTTGCTTTATTTTCTCCGTCAAAAGGTTTAGTTTTGTGACGAAAAAATTCCACATTTAAAAAATTCTTTTTAAAAAAACAATGAAAATTTTTCGTGCATTCGATTTAAACACACAGCAACATCTTCAAAAATACATTTTTATTGAAGATTCTCAACTTTAACAGATTTAAGTGCAATCAACACTCAGACCTTGAAAAAATTCTTAGCCTCCTTACTCAACTTTTCTAAACAGCAACACAAAAAAAAACCCAAGAATTGAATCAAGAGCAATTTGTGCACAAACTACAAATTTTTATATTTTTGCATTTTCTTTTCTCTCAGTGTAGCTTGTCCATTTTGTCACTTTTAAGTGCTCACGTTTTTATCACGCTGTCCATTTGCGTTCGGAGTGTCGATTGTGGCTTAAATAGCACCACGTAATGCTTAACCCACTCACGCCCCCACCTTCAGCTCCTCGGCACACTTGCATCATTGTGGGGCACGCTTAGTCGTAAAGTAAGCATATGGGCGTGGCAGCAACAGCTGCACAATTGTATTACAGTGCCAAAAGTTATCTGCAGGCAACATCTGCACCATGATTATAGCAACCCAGCTTCCCAAAATCGCGCTGCTTCAGCTACGTAAAGCAAAGTTCACTGAGTCAAGGATGGATGTCACTTGACTTCTTGTTGTGTGGGTTGAAGTAGATAGTTGTTTCTTTTATGAACTCCCAAAACTACAATTTGATAGGAAAAATACTTGTTCAATTTGTTTTATGAAAGAGCGCAATAAAATCCTATTCTTTCACAAAATATTGATACTTCTGATCAAAGGGTTGTATGACGTAAGGTCAAAGTTACTAACTGGTTCAATTTGGTAGAGCCAGAGCCATCCTTAATGCCTTGCCTGCACCTTAAGTCAACTCATATTCTCCACGTGGGGATTACTGAAATCTTTGGTAGACCCTTAAGCCAATGGCTTCAGTTAGAGATGATTCTCGCTGATTAAACGTGGATAAAGGTTTGCGTTCAGAGAGTTAATATTAGATAAAATCAACATTTCATTTTTCATTAGGCACACATGAACTTAGTTGGCAAATATTGTGGAAAATTTGGACAAAAGATTTTGAAAATTTTATTGTGGACTCTTCCACTGGTGGGCACCAAATTGACTAATTCATGTATTTTTAATTAAATCCTTCAAAGTAAAAGTGGTTCTTCTCTATTTCCGATATCCGTTTCAAAAACTCATACTCAGCTCAAAATCCTCCTATACAAAATCTATTGCTTATCCCATAAACGCAATAAATTTACAGCGCCTTGAAAATTGGATTCCATAAAAGTACACACATGTCAACATACCACAACGCTTCGGGGGCTTTCAAAAGTTATCCAAGTCTTAAGGCAAAATGCCATCAACAGATTTGACTCTACGTATATAAAGTTCCAAAATTGCAATATGTCGCCTTAGTTGGTTTTGTCAACAAACTCAAGACTTGAAAAAAGTACACAAAAAATATAAAAAAATAATCATATATACATAAGCAAGCTGCATGCAACGCCTTGAGATATGCAACGTAAGCTGCTCAAATGCAAGGTATGGCTGCCTGCTGTGGTTTCGCCATTTTGCTAAAGTCTCGGCTTTGACTGAACTGAAACAACACAAACAGGAACCGGAAATGCAACAACAAGAGAAGCAACAACAACAACAATAATAGTGGTAGCTGCTCTAACAAGGAATGCTGCAAGCAACTTTCTAAAAATGAAGTTTCATCCTGCCACAATGTGGGCGTAACCACGCCCCGCTGCACACAGCGTTAACGTCAGCAACAGCTTGGCTCATATTCACACCTATGTGTGGGTGTGAGGTGTACGGGTATGTGTGTGCATAGCATCGTGGTCAGTGGCTTAGGTAGCGAGAGGGGTTAAACCAAGCAATAATTTTGGTACAAATGTATTTTTGCCCGCTACCCCTGTGGTTAAGTTGATTCCGACTACAGGTCTTACAGGATGCGACTGGTACGTGAGAAACTTCACTATGCATCAGGAACTGCGACCTTAATTCAGTTGAACCTAAAAATTAATATGCATGCTATTTGTTGCAAGGAACGTCTTCTACGTGATCAGAGCAGATGCGCGAAATGTCCTGGGAACGCCAACTCCTTCCTAATGTTAAAAACGGGATGTGGTTCGGAGAAATTTTCACTTGCTGCCGCAGCTGAATTATGATTCCTGTTGAAGCTGGCAAGTGATAAAAAAAGGTATTTATTTATCCATAACTGTCTATTATAATCTCATTCTAGCCAAATATGAGATCCACTAAATACCATATTTCGATTAAATAATCAATGTAAAAGATTGAAAAGTATATATTGGGTATTCGAGAAAGTTCGTTTACGTATTTGACCAAAAATAAATCAATTTGTAGCCGAACTATTTCAAATTCAGGTCTACAAATACCGGGGTAATGTAATATGTTGGATAGCTAAGATTCATTTCCGAAGAAATTTGATGCGTAGAATCCGAATAATAATTCAGAATTGGCCCATCATGTCAGGATTTTAATATATTAGAGGTTATGTACCTCAAAAACAGCGGTGCATAGAATTCTTGTGCTTAATTTAAGAGCTCAATTGATCAACTAATTTCAATCCCAAAAACGTTGATTTATCTTTAAAATTTAGTTGTGAGGAGATGTTATTTTGTTATTTGTAGTTGAAATTGTCAAATATCCTTATGCTAGCTTAATACGCAGCAAATACTCATGAAATATTTGGTCAATTGTCCACTTAAAATAGAATTTTAAGCAAACATTTGTTGAATTCATTTTTTGATGGTGCCAGCAAATATTATATTTGGCCAAATATTTTATATGCTCAAACAGGAAATCGGAATTAACAAATATCTCAAAGTCCTGATGTGATGGGCCATTTCTGGCCCCGAATTTGGACTCGTAGCTTTCCGAAAACTAAACCATATAAAAATGTGTTATTTGTCGGTAAATAATTATTTTACCAAACATGTCAATGAAAAATTATTTGCTCCGTGCAATTTCAATTGTACTTTTTGTATCTGTCTAATTTTCTTTTGTATTGAATCTCAACTTTAAGTATTTAAGAAATTTTTCGAAGTAACATAAAATCTCTTTTTTTTTCAATTGCGCCACCTTTTACCATTTGATAAATTTTTTTCAAACAAATTCCACACCTCAAAGAAAAAGGAGTTTGTAAAAAAACATATCATATGTATGGTACTACCTTGCTCAAAAAGTTCCCGGAATCATTACCTTTTGACGCTCTTAGCCACCCAATTCGATGTCTGTTTTTTTTTTCTTAAATTGCTACTTCAGTCATTGACATTTTATGAAATTTTCTGCTTAATCTTGAGATTTGTAAAAGTTACGCCGTATTGAGTACACATCCAATTGTGCGTGTTTTCGATTTTTACAAATTTTATAAATGGAATTGAATTAGCTACAACAAGTTTGGAATAAAATTTTCGATAAAAATAGTAAAAATGTTTCAAAAGTGCTTTAGCAACGAAACTCTGAAGAAAACAGTCATTTACTAATGGCACGAACGATTTAAATGATACCGTGAGTCCTTCAACGATGATGAATTCAGTCGCAGGCCGTCGACATCGAAAGCCGATCAAAAAATAGATGACCGTAATCCGCAAATTGATCATTAAAGAGCTGGCAGAGGAGTTAGGCTTCGTTTTTGGATCCGTTCAAGACATTTTGGTTAAAGATTTTGGCCTCAGACGTGTTGCTGCAAAACCGTTGCCGAAAGACCTGAATTTCATGCGAATTCACCTGATTTTGCTCCCTGCGATTATTTAGGTGGACTCAAAAAAACCGCTCCGTGAAAGGTCCCTAGATGATGATCGCCATACCGCACCCCTTTTAAAACAATTTTTTCGAGGATTGAATCAAGGGCTGGCATAAATACGTTTCAATCAACGGGGAATACTTTTTGATGAATAATCTTGCATTTTAGATTTTCAGACTAAATTCCGGGAACTTTTTTCAAGGTTATATTTTGAAATATTTTGTGGTCCCAGTAGTATAGTGTTACCTATCACAATATCTATATATTACATTACAAAATCGTGGTCTTCGATATTTTTTAATATTTTATAATACAAAAAAAAAAAATATTTCAGAGGCATAATGACAACATTTTCAATTAATTATAAAATATTCCTTTTCTTCTTACATTACAAATCTCAGGGGTACAACTTTCACTTCGTCCCCCTATCTACGTCACTGCTCTCTGAGCATAGCGAGGTGTGCAACTGTGTGTGTGTGTGTACAGTAGCTCTCTAATGTTTGGGCTTTGGTGGTCTTTAATTAGAATTAATTACGCGCAGCACCTTTGCTTGGGCTGCGCGAACTTTTGTTGAAGTAAGCGAAAGTTAAATAGTATTGGTGTGATCTGTGTTTGTGTTTATGCAAGTATCTAAGTATGTGTGCGTGTGTGTGTGTTTGTGTATCTGTGAGAGTTTATTTACATATGTGGTTAGCAGACTGTGGGCGTTAAAGTTTATTCTGACGTAATTAAGCATTTCTTTTTTATCGCACCCAGCTGGCAGGATATTTTTTTCAAAATCAATTTTAAAAGCAATTTAAAAATTAATTCAACCAACAGTAACGAAATGCAAATGAATGCAACTAGAAGTTTGCTAACATTTAAATAATTAAGGGGTGTCTTAATAGAGGGTCAAGAACTTGGAATTGAAGAATATAAGCAATATTTTCGAATCTTATTCGAAATAATTTAAATCTAGGCGAAAAGAAACGGATCACTTTTTAAATCGTATTTTTTGTTCTTTTAATCCAGCTGGAGTTACTTGCCCATTAGCATTTTAATTTGTTTTTAAAAATTCGAATTACTTTTCAAATTATTCAAGCTTACAAATTTAAGGGTATCCAGTGAATCTTCGTACAAAAGTGTTTTAGGGGTAATTTTGGGCCGAGAAACACGAAATTGACAACCTTTTTCGAGATTTTTTCGAAAAACAAAAAAAGAAAGTTTATTGTGAACAATAACTGAAAAACATTTGAGTAAATAATTATTTTCCGGATTTTCACGCATTGATTTAACAACGAACGGCTAAACAATACATATATACCATTTTACTTTTTAATATTTGCCATGTGCTCACTACGATTTCCTGTGTAAGCAAATAAAATATTTGGACAAATATTTGCTAGCAGCATCGAAAAATAAATTCCTAACAAGAAGCAAATATTTGCTTGAAATTTAATTTCAGGTGGCCAAGTAAGTTTTGGCAAAATTTTGTTGCAAATATTTGATCACCAAACTAACAATCGAATAATTGACCAAATATTGTATGCATTTTAAGCAAATATTTGTCAAGTATAATACTATACTATTTTGGTATATATATTTGACCAATTCTTATTTTTACCCACAAATAAATCCATTTCTTTTTTTTTTTAAATATATATATGTTTTTTTTATATTTGAACAATTTTATTTTTATATTTTAAAGTTACAAAGTGATTTTCGCTTTGTTCGAAAACAACAACAATATCAAACAAAATCGGTAACTCCTACAAATGAGAATGTTTGGCTTATTTTAATGATATCGTCAAATAGATATGTATACCCTCAGAAAATACGGATAGTAACGTAATAAATCGCTATAAATGGTTGAAAAATTTTTTAGGATATAATAATTATTATCGCAGAATCTCGAAGTATTTAATATCAATGATAAAAAAAATGCGTTTTTTTTTAACAGTTTTGTATTTAAGGTTTAAAGATGTTTTGAATATTCGAAAAAATTGTAAAAAGTCCATAACGATTATGATTATTATTCAAAATATGATATAAGTCTATAAAAAATATATATGGCGATTCTCTGTAAAACTAGCCAATTTCAATTTTAAAGATAAATCAACGCTTTAGGGCTAAAAAATACAAAATTTCGTACCCAAGATGGCCGCTGAAAATCTAAAAAATCATGTTTGCGTTTGAAGTTCCAGTTGGGTATATATTGGCTTTGTGTACGCAAAACATAGCTAACTTATGTGCTAAAGTGAATTTATCTGGTTAAATTAGTTCCTTCACATTCCTAGCATTTATATATGTATTAACATATTTGCTGCAGAACTCTCAGTATTTAAATGTTTAATTTTCCTTTAGCATCTCTGCAATTTATTACCCCAAAGTTGGCCACAAATATGCCACCATGTTGCCTTGTCCGTTTACAATCAAATATACATATATACTATGTACACATGTACTACCAAATATTTTATATATTCAAATTCATATGTATTTTGTTATAGTAGTAGTGGTGGTTACTACATTTGTAGCTCATTTGCAATTCTCATGGCACGCATTGGACTCCAGTTTGCTGTTACAGCTGCTTGCAAATAATATTTGCAAATACTTAGTCCAGAGCTTTTGTTTCGGATTTCAATTGCATAACTATCCAAAGGCATGGAAAAAACAAACAACAACAAAAACTAGTAGCAGTTGCAACGGCTAGAACAAAAAAAAAACAACAAAATTGTATTCAAGTTAATTAAATTTTATTTTAGTTAGTTACAATGCAGACTGAGTCCGAACTCTCTCAATAGGTCACGCACACAAACTAACAAACAAACAAGCAAACAAACAAACAACAACAAAAACAAAACACACCTTCAACTTACAGTAGTTGTGCTTTTGCTTTGGCTCTGTTTTTTCCAGGTAACAGGGGGTGTATACGTGATGTTAGTACTGCAGTTGTTGCTCCTGTTGCTGCTGCCAGCCCATTTTGACTAGAATAAAGCAGTTGAGTTTTTTCTCTTGTTTTTATACACTATATTGGAGGAGCTAGGGCTATATGGGTTAGTCTTAAAATCACCTGAGAGAAGTGTATACAAAAATAATCAACATGTTAATGGAATCCTGTACCAATGCATACCGCCCTATTTGTCGGTTTTTCAGCCAGATACACCTTTTTTTTGCATTCTGGCTGGGAGCACTACAATTTGTCACTTATTTTTTACGCCCAAAATCCTTTTTTTATACGCGCTCTTTTCTATTATTATAACCCAAGGACATAAACTTTTTTTACAATGCAAAAATTGTAGAAAAATTCGAATTTTATCCAAAAAAAATTTTTTTTTTGAATTTGATTTCTTTCTTTTTTTAAGAATGTCAATAAAATAAGAACAATGCTATGAAATCTATTTTGTACGTAAAAATAATATTTAAAAAGAGATTTTATTTAAAATAATTTAAAAAATATATTATTATTATTTTTATGATAAAACTACGTAAATTATCACCAGTTTTTATTATTAAAATTTTTAACCATTTAATGTATGGCAACATTTTTTTGAAGAAAAACTTGTATACCTTATAATAATATAAGTAAATATATTTCTTACAATCCTACCTATAAATGAGGCAATTTACTCCAACTAGGAAACTCATCTAGGACACTAACATACCTATAAATGGGCAACTTCAATAAAATAGGTATAAAACTTTTCAAGTTTAAAAAGTAAAAATTAATTTATTGTACAATTATTTATACATATCGGCGAAAATAAGTGAAGCGTGCCGCTTTTTTGGCGACCTTCTCCGATTTTGATGATTTTTACACAGTTGGTAGAGCTGCTAGCCATTGGAAACCACGCCCAATTTTGTTGCAAAATTCCGATTATTTATGGAGTTATCGATAACTGAATATCGGTTTTTTCATTTTTGGACTATTTTTTGATAAGCCATATCTTCTAAACGAATAAAGATATTGACGCGAATTTTTTTTTACCATGACAAATAAAATATTAAATTTAAAAAAATAAAATGGAATTTAAAAAAATTTTTTTTTTTATTTTTTTATCATTTTTAATTTTTAATTCTAAAATTGAAAAGTGATCTACCACTTTTGAAAAAAAAAGTGTGAATGCCATTTTGTGCGTGGAAATTCGATGAAAAAGACGCAAAAATAATAAAAATGTGGTAACTTTTAGAACTGCAGAAGTTATGCTTATTTTTGTGATGGCACCTCGCATTTTCGCCATAGAATTTAATAAAAAATGTTCTTAGTCATAGAGACGGTTAGTGTATATTAAAGTCGTTAGGACTCGCCTGCAGCCGCACTTCTTATTGTTGTTGCTTCAGTAGTTGTCCATTTGTTTTGTTTGTTGTTGTTTGTAAGTTCTTTGCGCTTTGTTTCATATTTTATGCTTTACTTTTTGTACTATTCTAATTGCATAATAAGTGTTATTAGAGCTTTATATTCAACTTTTATTTTTACAATTGTAAAAAGTTTCAAGTGATGCAATTTAGTTTTTTAAAAAAAAGAAGTTAAGCATTGAGTAAAGTCCATTGAACTGTAAATAATTTGAGACTTAACCAAAGTCATAAAATATAAGGATGCTTTAAAAGATTGTCCTTAATAACAACAAATCAAAAAAGTGTGTGCTTATTATTCTATTATACTTTATTAGAAAGTGTCACTTTAATAATTTTTAGAAAAAAGAAACAATAAATTCAGCTTTTTTTTTCATTAAAATTCCACATTTTATTTTTTGAATTTAAAAATAAAACTTATAAAATAATATTTAAATGCCCATTTGTATTAAAAAATAAGAGTTATTTTTAAGTTTCTAAATAAAAATTGGCATTTAAATATAATATTTTATTTTTTTCATACAAATCGTAAAACTCTACTTTTTTAATTTATTAAATTTTAAATAAAATTACAATGCCAGTTTTTTTATAAAAATTAAAAAACAGGAGTTATTTTACAACTTTAAAATTTAAATATTATTAGTCAAAAAATATTAGTTACGCTTGCTTTTTTTGATAAATATTAAAGTTAATCCTTAATCCTTTCAAAAATATGATACGCTGTGGCTTGTGTTTTTTTCAAAGCATCTTTTTTGCTTCAAGTTTTTTCTACCCCGTAAATTTTATTGACAATCCCTGGAAAAAATTATGAAAAGTTTACAGAAAAGAAGTTTGAACACTTGTCCCGGAAATTCTTTGAGAACAACTTCTATTGTCATTTGTAGTATTTGGAAATGCAATAAAATTAATTCTCTAAAATTTTGGGAAAATGCCTCTAATGCTGTGGAGCTCTTAATTTACCGGAAATCAACTTGCTACAACTCTTTATTAAACTATGACACATGGCCACCCTTTAATTGAATACCAGTATATACCAATTGAAGAGATGTCCACAAAAAGCTCAGAAATCGAGAAACCGCGATTATTTGAAACTCAAAAGTACGAATACTTTGAAGTGTATCTCGGGCAAGCGAAAAGGGGGATATTTTTTCAACCTGTTGGATGTCTCTGCATTCCTTAGACATGTGAGATGTTATTACTCATTAGAAATATTAATTAAAAAAATGATTCTCAAATATAATTTTTTGAACCATCTAATTAAAAATGTAGGTAATAGGAAATCCAAAATTTTTCGAATCTTTTAATTTACATAAGGTTTGGCTTTGGTGCATTTCATATTAACTAGGGGTCTCAACCTCCTGCGTGGATCCCACGCCAACCACCGGTCTCAATGCAGATTATCCAGACTATTATATACTCTGTACAATTTATTTCTTTCAATAACGTTAATCCCATTGCCATCCAACATTCGGTACTACCTGACAATACTCTAGAAAAGCAGCGACCTTCATGCTGCTTTGATTTGCAACTGGAATAGTAACGTTAACAATGGCTTCCTTGAAACTGTTCTGTTAATATTTATTTTTTTGTTTTATTCTCATTCAAAAATTCTTTTCACTATTGTAAAAAAATTACCTTGACTTTTCACTATTCCAATGTCTTAATTTAAACAATAGATAACTGTAATCTATCCAAAATTTCTAACTATTTTTGAAAAAAAACTATTGCAAAAAAGAATTAATGGCATCAAAAATTGAAACAAATGTGAACAACAAAATTGAAATAATTTCATGTGAATTGTTGTTAAAAAGATGCTATTGATGCCGTTTCTAACGTGCTTTCTTGATACGTTTTCATCTTTTGCATGAGTTTTCACCTGCATGTTTTCATCGCATCAAGATAAAACTTGTATTGGGCACATTGAAAAAGCTGTGACTATCTCATATCACATATTTTAGCTCGATACCTTTAAGCATATGAATACAATCGGTACCCAATATTCCTCCCTTTCTTGATACATGTTTCGTAAAAGTTTTCATCTACATGATTTCAATGTTTCGTGATGAAAGTTACATTCTGCACACTACCTGAGGAGTGGCTATCACATAACCCAGTTTCAGCTTAATACGTTCAGGCGTTCAAATACAATCGGTACCACATTTTTTTTGTTTACTATAACTATAAATAAACTATAAATCAGGTACATACTAGGAGTTTCATCTGGAGAGTATTTTGGATTCAACAGCTAAAAATTTGTCATGGGTAATGGACAAGTGACTAAGTTTTTCTTCCGTTAATATATTAGTATGTTTTTGAGTATTGAAGCCAAATCGGGTCATAATAAGGTCCAACTAAAGTGCTAGACAAGGCACTTATCTTAAATTTACTTTTTAATGCTCACATAGACGAAAAATTTGTCTTTTTTTACATTTTAGAACACCCCACTTAAATGACTTTCTCCAAAATATGCTAAAAAATAAAAATGACCTACTATTACAAATTGCCATCTTGTTCGCGCTCCTTGGCATGAACTTAATAACCACAACTTAACCAGCTAACATATACATAACTAAGTATCTACAACTACTACATTAATGTAATTAACTACCAATGGATACGCCTGCCACCAAGTGGGGCACGAACGCATCAAAGTGTGTATGTGTGTGTGTGTGTGCAAGCACGTGTGTATGTGTGTTAAAGTGTGTGGCACATTTTAAAAGCATGAAACGCGCATTTTCACTAATTAAGTGCAAATTAAAAGCTGTCTGACCCGCTTCTGACCGCCCAAAACGCCCCTGACCGCAAAAGCTGCTGCGTCTGCCTCTGACTCTTGGGCTGCTCCGGTTCGGAGCTGTCCGCAATGTCGGGAACGTGATCGCTTTCAGAAACTTTTCAATTGTCTGCGGCCTGGCGAACGACTTTTGTGACACTCGCCTCTTAATTAATGCCATGGTGTGTGAGATGAGCGACACAGAGGCGCCTCCCAGGCGTCTGTCCCAGTTTTGCCCCCCAAATAATTTTTTGCATACGCCACTGCGCTGTGCAGCTAAGCATTCATTTTCGTTAGCATTAGCGGCTAGAAATTTGAGCTGTTGGCAATCCTTTCATTGCGCAGCCAAATCATTTTAATAATAGGTGACAACCACACACAGTTCGGTACACACAGATACTCGCACATACACACACAGCCAGTTCCCACTCCTGTGCCTTCTAGCAGAGATTTCGCATTAGCATGCATTACGGCCGTAAGGACACTTTCGCTCATCTGTCTTGTGTGTTCGGTTACCAAAGCACGTTGTAATTACTTTATGTCCCTTGGTTCGTGTTGGATTTCCACTATTTTCGGTCTGCTAAACATTGAAGTGACTACTGGCTCAATCGCACTCCTCTCTCTCTCTCTCTTCTGACCCACCGTTGGCTTAATTGTAGGTGGCAGCCTAGTGCCTAGTGGCTAACCTAGCACTGGTTGGCGACACCCGCTACACGGCTATTCGACCTACCTCCCACCCACACACACAATTAGACGCTGCCGACGCACGCCTTCAACATTCTCGGCCAGCATAAATCATAATTACTTGGCCAAAAGTCCTCGTCGTGGTTCTCGCACTCTTCACTCTCCGCTCTGCCCGCCGCCTCTCACCATTTCTCTTCCAGCTGTCCATGCCAATTCGTTGCGTTTCGTTTTTCGGCGCGCACTCGAGTGAAGACGTTTATTAAGCACCATTACCTCGGCATATAAAGTGCTTTTCCTACGTCACTGCTGCTCTCTCTCTCCGGCTCTTTCTTACTCTCTCTCTATCTATTTGTGTGTGGGAGTGTGTGTAAGCGCATACATATCTCCATTTGGCTTTATACGAGGGTTGCCTTTTATAAGTTTTAAGAGGATTCCACTTTAGTTCCGTAATTTCAACCCACTCGAACTTGCGGCATTGGAAAAAAGCAATGTGGTCAAGTCGAAGCTTTCGGAATGAGGATTGGGTTACAAACCTTGGGCTACCAAAAAGTGTTATGAAAAATATGAATATGTGATGTAATGCAGAAAGTGACATTTTTGTTGCTAATTGAACTTCCTACGTGTCCAATGTCCAAGTGCTGTCAGCAGCATCAGGACTTAGGTAACAAAGTTCTAACAAAAAGCTCTTCACAAAAATGTACTGTATTTATTTATTTGTGAAACGTGGGAAGCTCAATATAGTACTTTTTTTTTGATTACTGATCTGTTTGTTGTCACTGCGGTTTCTACGGATTAAAAACAAAAAATTTGCATTGAACTATCTTAAAATTGATAAATATGTTCGTTTTAAAAACCAGTTACAGGCCTAATAACACAATTTTTTCAAATTAAGATTTTTGAGACGTCAGGTGGTCAACCAATGATAGGA
>JBAMAX010000590.1:0-88886 GCA_037043745.1 Chymomyza amoena
ACAAATATAACAAAATCGAAGATGGTACCGCGCAACCCTCTTGGAGACCCACCCGCGGAGGCGTGAAGATTTGCATTCGTTCGATTTGATTCAAGCAGACCTAAATTCTAAAAATTTAAAATTAAAAAAAAAATAATAAGGGCGATTTTAGGCAAACAAATTTTTACATAATATGTGACAAACTAAGGATGTAAGGACAAAAGAAGTTATTTTTGGAACTAGTACTAACGTTTCATATTTTAGGGTGGGACCTCATGAAACAAGAAACTGAAAACATTTTATTTGATGGTTTGACTCTACAAATATAACAAAATCGAAGATGGTACCGCGCAACTCCCTTGGAGACCCTACCGCGGAGGCGTGAAGTTTTGCATACGTTCGATTTTGTTGCAGACATGTATCTTATCCCCGATGTAACACACACACACACCACAGATATCAGACACAGATACAAAATGACAGATAGCAGACGGCCGTAAACTTATACGCATATTACATATTACATATTAAAAGTATCCTTATGCCCCAATTTTGTTGGACTTGATTTTATTTTTGCCAGTTTCAGGATATCATTTGTGGTTAGGTTAGGTTGTATAGGCAGCTCAGATAGATAATGAGATTACCCAGAGACCAATGGGGTCCATAGTGTAGCCTAATTAAAAGAAGGGGAAAAAAGTAATTAAAGAAAGGGCATATATTCGCTTTGGATCACATCTCGGCCAGAGTGCTCGGGAGATGCAACAACCGGACGCCATGTCCCATTCTCTTTCCGCTAGAGATCTAGCCATCCTCCTGATTTGCGATACGACGTCCTGTTCCTGGTGCACTCGTCCGCCGCCTCGTTACCAGGGACACCTGGGTGATCCAGAATTCAGCAGAGAGTTATTGAGTGGTGATGGATACGGTTAGCGCTAGCGTCGTGTTACGGATAGGTTTACTTTTTATGGTATGCGATGACAGAGCTTTATTTGCAGCCTGCCTATTGACAAGAATTGGACTTCCATCCAAGGTACCAATAAGTCTAGCCGTTTGCCAGACTGCGTATATCTCCGCTTTAAAACACTACACCAGACGGGGAGGCTGAATTAATGCTTCGTCGAAAGCTCTTCAGAGAAAGTAGCCTGCTCCTGTGCCCTCATCCATCTTCGAACCATCAGTATAGATTGTCAGCTCGTTCCCTTTTATGTCTTTTGTGATACTTATATGGGTTCTGCCAATGTCATCTCGTGTCATCTTCTTCATAGAGATAATATGACGCTGCTCTTAGATCTGCGTATTGAGCCATAGTGGGGCTGGATGGATACAGACATAGCACCATTATGATTAAAGAGATGCCAATTCGCATCAATGTACTCTATTCTATGGTCTTACTACTTCTGAAGAGATGATCTATGTCGCTAATGTTTGCCAATGCTTAACAGTGGCATTTCCCATTCTTACATCCACCATGTAAAATCTTCGCACAGAGTCATTAAACAAACGGTAGATCCCAAACTTATGGATCTAAAGTCTACGAAAAATGTAGCTGGCTTTGGGTTTAATGTCATATTAGTAAAATAAATGCACATGAAAATTAAAGAAATTTTTATTAGAGAACCGGCGAAATCAAGATGAACCATCTTCACTTTGTTTTCAAATGAATCTGTCCACAAGGCGTTTGTAGAGCCCCTTGAAAAATATTTTTAGTGGAGTACCAATACTAATTTTTGGTTCTAGCTGGTAATTCTTTCCAATATATACATACTTTTTTTGCGAAAAAGGGTTCCTCACAGAGAGGTGGGGCACTGCGAACAAAATGTCTTTTGTACCAAGCCCTTAAGTTAAAGCAAAAGACTTCCCGCTTTTCGCATGAATTGCAGTAGGTCTTTTGTTGCTATTGACCTGAGATGGAATGGACGAATCCGTTCCTTTCCCATGTGACTGGCTCTGTTCCATACCAGCGCTGGGCAGTCACAGAGAATATGTCTGGTGGATTCATCGTCCTCGAGACAGAATCTGCACTCTTAAGAGTCCGATAGGTCAATTTTCTGTAGATGGTATGGTGGCCAGATAGGTAAGGTACCAGGAGCTTTAGGTCCGTTCTGCTAAGACCTTTTTTCTTGATCGCATCCAGAGGTTTGACAAGCACTTTTGCTTGACGAAGCCCCGGAAGGGAGAACCAGTATCTCCTATGTTCTCCTGCAGCCCATTTGTTTATCATGGTCTTGATTGTGGACCAAATAATACCAAAAACTCAGCGGGAGATGTAGTCAGGGTGGAGGCACCCTGTCGTGCTAAATCGTCAGCGATCGTGTTACCATCCACTCCCGATTGTCCAAGCACCCAACATAGCCAATTTGAATGGCTAGATGAACCTAATCTAGCAGTTAAAGAACGTTTCACTTCTGTTTACCAAACAATTGATTTTTAAAATCGCAAAAAAACACCGTATAGATACTTTGCGATTTTCTCTGGAACCCGCTAAAAGTAAATCCGTTTAAAAAACTTCTAAATATCCAAAAATCCAAATTTCATCAACTATTTCCCCACATCACAAAACCTAACCTTAACGTTTTTGCTTTACCTTTATAGCGAATCATCCCTGCAGATATGTTTGGACCTCGCGATCTAGCTTGGTACCAAGTTTTGGAGTTTTTGCAAAGATTAAAGTATAAGAGACACTTTTAACAAACCTATCGCGTGTTTGGTAGTTCGTCGCTTCCTCAGCCGATTTGACAGAGTTGCCACCCTCAAACGAATTCAACATAGTAGCCCTGTTCAACATTTATTCAAATGTCAAAGTCGTACATTTAAATCTATTTTCTAGGGAGCTCAGTATACAAATTGACTTTGCTTGTAACAGACATATGTTACTCTACAAAATTCTAAGTTCATCAAATTTTAGTGATTATTATTTATTTTTTATTTCCAAAATTTATCGTAAAAAAAAAAAATTTTAGTAAAATAAAAATATATTTTTTTTATTATACACTGACGTAACAAAATAAAAATGTAAGTAAAACAAATAATTTTTTTCGAAGTGAAGAACTAAATTTTGTTATTTTAGGTTATTATATCTTGTTACAAAGTATGGTACCGCGCAGACTCGATGGAGGATCCAGTAGACCGAGAGACTCACGAGGAGGCGTGTGATTGCAGTACTTCAATATTGGTTTAATACAATAGACCATAATCTCCTTTTGGATCGTTATGTTATAACTTGCCAATATGAGAATAGCGCCTAGCTAGCGCTATTAATATATGTATTATATTTTATTTATGGGGAAATAAAAACGAACCGGTTCGTTTTTTTTATTTTGTATATTTGTTTGTGGTACTTATTTTGGATCTGTGATTGGATAGAGGTCTATACAAAACAATTATCCTAAGCTTTTGGTTGGGAAGTCTGCAAACCTAAATCTTGAGAGCCCGAATCCTTATATTCGGCGTTTAATTGTCAAGTTTGGTCACCCTAGCTACTATGGTATCCACGATATAGGCGTTCAGACGAACTAGTCAGTGATTAGGAACGCAGCTCATAAAAAGGTTTGTTATGGTTTTCACTCTTAGTTCCTACAAGATTTCATATTTGCAGAATTTATTCAATATAATCTGCCAAACAGCTCAATTAAGACTTTCTTTTTAAACGGAATTTCCAAACATATTGTCTTTAGAATCTTTACAATGACAGCTCAGACGAGTCACCAAAAGAATCTACTTAAAAATCGCTTTACGAAGAATAGCTTCCGTTTTATTTGGAATTCGGCAACCAAGACTATGAGATTCTGTCAGAGATGTGCCACAAATCTCTTTAAGCCGAATGAAAGCCCGTAAGATAAGTTACCTCTGATGAGATAATATTGGACTCCGATTATGCATGCTTTCAATTTCTGCATTATAAATTAGACTTATACAAAATATCTTTTAGGTATGTCTGGCATAAGCCTCACCATGAACTTAACAATCCAGTGCTACTAATTTTTGGAGCTTGAACTGGTAATCAGTGGCTCCAAAAATATTGTTGAAAATCATAAACCGATTATTTTATTATTAATATAGAGAATTTGTGAAGTTTATCTCAAAGGTTCCTTTGTAGCTCGGTTTCGGATTCAGTTCACACCACTTTTTTTCTCTTTCAAACTCATATACGTCCCATGGTCCGGAGTGCAGATATAAACCAAATCGGAAATCGACAACATAGAGAGAATCAATTTTTATATAACCCATGGTCATGGGGTGAAATAAGAATACACTTCTAGATCGATGGTACAAGTTTTATTCAGATGGATCTTTGGGGACTGGCAATGAACTTAGAGATAAGCAACAAAAAAACATTGTTTGTAGTATCTAAGATTAGTTGCTTCAAGAACTTCTAGTTCGATGGTACAACTCTTCTATAGATAATTCTCTTTTGTAGAACTGGAAATGAATTTGTTTTTTATGGCGAACCAAAGCCCGTAAGGTAAGTTACCTCTAATAAAAAATATTGGACTACGATTGTGCATGCTTTCAATATAATTACATATGTTATTAGTTATTATTTTTATTTTTAACATATTGGGCATCATCTTTTGAAAAGAAGTTGCGGGGCTTTTAACTTTCAGTGAAGTACCGAGTTGACTTTTAATACCAATTTTTAACTTAAGATGGCATTGCTTGGTTTTTCTTATGACAGCCATTTTGAGTAATCGTCCAACCTAATCAAGCAGTTAAAAAATGTTACACTTCTGTTTACCGCCAAATTAAAAGTCGTAAAAAAAACACCCTATGTGCTATAGAATTTTTTGGAACTGCTCTGGGACACGCTAAAAGTAAATCCGTTCAAAAAACTGCAGAATAGTGCTTTCCGCGACTTTGCCCCTATCCCATTCTAACCAACCCAAATTAACTAGACTAACCGATTTCCCAACATCTTAAAACCTGACCTCAACATTTTTGCGTCACCTTTACAACGAATAAACCCTGCAGATTTGATAAGAGCTCGCGATCTAGCTTGCTACCAAGTTTTGGAATTTGCAAAAAAAAACAAACTGCCATTTTTGCAAAGATCAAAGGCTAAGAGAAAGTTTGTGATAAACTCAACTCTTCGGTGGCTCGCGGGTTCCTTACCCCCACAACGTTGTGATTGTTCCCTTCACGAATAGATACAACATGGAGAACATGGAAGAAAAAAAAAAGGTTGTCATTCTCGTGTTTCACTCGTTGATCCTTAAGTTCCTATATTATATACTCGTTAGTCATTCGAAAGAGCGAAAATATTAAGCGAGTGAAAAAATTCCACAACAATTAAGAAACAATTAAGCAAATATATTTAATTATGGAATATAATGTGAAAAATCATGGTACAAGATTAAAAACAAAATAAATTTACCTAATATTTGCCCGAAAACTAAGTAGGCCCTTTAAAAAGATTTTTAAACCAAGTAGGCCTGTTTAAGGGCCTTTACGAAATGTCAAAGTTGCATGTTTAAATCGAATTTTCTCAGAGCTCAGTTTAAGTTTGGTACTCGTTTGGAACACATCTAAAAAATTCTAAATTATTTTCGTGAAAAAAAAATTATTTTTTTTATATTTTTTTTTTGTAAAAAAAAATTTTTTTTAAATTTTTTTATAAGTTTGAACCAATTACATATGAAAACGGTAAGCAACAAAAATTTTTTCTATGCTGTATAACTATTTTAACAATTGACATTTTACTTCAGAAACATAAACAGAATTTGCGATTTACGAGAGACCAAGGATGACATACCCATAACTCTAGATTTCGATGAGTGGTACCGCGCCAGAGTACTGGAGGACCCAGCTCGGCACTGAGGACTCGTGCGAGGGGCGTTTGTAGATGGCTCAATCGAAATCGGAGACGTTAATTACGGCGAAGAACTGTAACTAATAGGCATTAAGACAACAGCAACCCAACATTACTTTACTATTTTCACACACGAAAGAATTGCAAACACCATTTTACTACCAATACTATATACAATGACAAACTGAAGATGTAAGTACAAGAGAAATTCTTTTTGGAACAAGTACTAACGTTTAATATTCTAAGGTGGAACCTCACTACAAGAAACTGAAAACATTTTATTTTATCGTTTAACTCTACAAATATAACAAAATCGAAGATGGTACCGCGCAACCCCTTGGAGACCCACCCGCGGAGGCGTGAAGATTTGCATTCGTTCGATTTGATTCAAGCAGACCCAAATTCTAAAAATTTTAAATTAAAAAAAAATAAGGGCGATTTTAGGCAAACAAATTTTTACATAATATGTGACAAAATAAGGATGTAAGGACAAAAGAAGTTATTTTTGGAACTAGTACTAACGTTTAATATTTTAGGGTGGGACCTCACTACAAGAAACTGAAAACTTTTCATTTGATGGTTTAATTATAAAAATATAACAAAATCGAAGATGGTACCGCGCAATCCCCTTGGAGGACCGCACGCGGAGGCGTGAAGATTTGCATTCGTTCGATTTTGTTGCAGACATGTATCTTATCCCGATGTAACACACCATACACATACAAGAAACCAGACACAGATACAAAGTGGCAGATAGCAGACGGCCATAAACTTATACGCATATTACAATAAAAAGTATCCTTAGGCCTCAATTTTGTTGGACTTGATTTTATTTTTGCCAGTTTCAGGATATCATTTGTGGTTAGGTTGTATAGGCAGCTCAGATAGATACTGAGATTACCCAGAGACCATGGGGTCCATAGTGTAGCCTAACTAAAAGAAGTGGAAAAAAGGAATTGAAGAAAGGGCATATATTCGCTTTGGATCACATCTCGGCCAGAGTGCTCGGGAAATGCGACAACCAGACACCATGTCCCATTCTCTTTCCGCCAGAGATCTAGCCATCCTCCTGATTTGCGATACGACATCCTGTTCCTGGTGCACTCGTCCGCCGCCTCGTGACCAGGGACACCTGAGTGATCCGGAATTCAGCAGAGGGTTATTGAGTGGTGATGGATACGGTTAGCGCTAGCGTCGTGTTTATTTGCAGCCTGAATTGGACAAGAATTGGATTTCCATCCAAGGTACCAAGAAGTCTAGCCGTTTGCCGGACTACGTATATCTCCGCTTTAAAACACTACACCAGACGGGGAGGCTGAATAATTGCTTCGTCGAAAGCTCTTCAGAGAAAGTAACCTGCTCCTGTGCCCTCATCCATCTTCGAACCATCAGTATAGATTGTCAGCTCGTTCCCTTTTTTGTGATACTTATATGGGTTCTGTCAATGTCATCTCGTGTCATCTTTTTCATAGACATAATATGACGCTGCTCTTAGATCTGCGTATTGAGCCATAGTGGGGCTGGATGGATACAGACATAGCACCATTATGATTAAAGGGATGCCAATTCGCATAAATGTTCTCTATTCTATGGTCTTACTACTTTTGAAGAGATGATCTATGTCGCTACTGTTTTGCCAATGCTTAACAGTGGCATTTTAATTCGCATTCTTAGATTCACCATCTTCGGCCAGGGTCATTAAGCAAAAGGTTGATCCCAAACTGTTGGATCTAAAGTCTACGAAAAATGAAGCTGGCTTTGGGTTTAATGTCATATTAGTAAAATAAATGCACATGAAAATTAAAGAAATTTTGGGATGTCTTTTGCGATTAGGTTAGGTTAGGTTATATAGGCAGGTCAGATAGAGACTAAGATTTCCCAGAGACCAGGAGGTCCATTGTGTTGCCTGATTAAAAGCAGGGGAGGAAAGGAATTGAAAAATGAGAGGGATTGTGGAGTAGGATCAATAACTGCACTTCCCTAATCGCCTAAGTCTCGCCTAAGTCTCATGTTGCAGAACAATTTTGAGGATTCGACGAAATCAGACAGATCCGCCATGGACATTTAGGCTTGACTAACCAGATCCTCAAAAAATGGTTTACCCAGAAACTGGATTCGTCTTTTAAGAAACGCCGAGCAGTATCATAGCAGGTGTTGGAAGCTTTCTGTTTTTTCCTCATCTCCGCAGCTGCGGCAGAAACTCGGATGGGGAACGTGCAACCTCTCAGCCATATTGCCTATGTTGCAGTGCCCCATTACAGTGCCTACCACCGTCCTTGACCTGACTTTATGGAAGCGCAGGAGTTCAGATGTTCGCTTTGGATCATAACTCGGCCAGATTGCTCGGGAGATGCGACAACCGGACACCATGTCCCATTCTCTTTCCGTCAGAGCTTTAGCCATCTCCCTGATTGCGATACGACGTCCTGTAATGGTCTTTTTATATCCGTAACAGCAATATTAGCTGCCAGTGCTGAGCTGTTCCTGGCACACTCGTCAACCGCCTCGTTACCAGGGACACCTGAGTGACCTCAGAGGGTTATTGAGTGGTGATGCTTACGGTTGAGCACTAGCGTATGCGATGAAGGAGATTTAATAGCAGCCTGACTATCGACAAGAATTAGAATGTTCCTTGGACTTCCCTCCAAGGTACCAATAAGTCTAGCCGCTTGCCAGACTTCGTAAACCCGGCTTGAAAAACGCGACACCAGTCGGTAAGGGGGGAAGGGGGAATGAAAGCTTCGTCGAAAGTTCTTCAAAGAATTTGCCTGCTCCTGTGCTCTCATTCATCATCGAACCATCAGTATGGATGATCAGGTCGTTCCCTTTCGTCAATGTTGTCATCTTTTGTCTTCTTTATTCTTTCCAACTAAGTCTAATGTAGTCTTTGGATGTCATTTGTGGTAGTTATATTGGTTCTATCAATATCATCTCGTGTCATCTTTAGCGCTAAAACTCTTAAGATCTTCGTATTCAGCCATTAATACATGAACTCATCCAGACATAGGACAAACTTGATTATGCTCGTTATTTTTTCTTTTACTCCAAGAATTCTTAATTGAGCAGGAAAGCGTAAGGAGGCGTCAACTCTCATCAATATGCTCTATTTTAGGCGCTCTTCTCTTCTGAAGAGATGATCTATATCGCTAAGGTGTTGCCAATCCTTAACAGTGGCATTTAAGTTCTCATTCTACCACCCATAACGTAAAACCTTCGCCCAGGGTCAATAAGATGAAGGTGGACCTCAAGCTTTAAGATCTACGAAAGTCTACGAAGATGGTAGCAGATTTTGAGTTAAATGTCAAATTGGCAAAAAAATGCACACGAAAATTCAAGATTTTTTATTTACTGAACCGGGCACATCTAAATAAACCGTCAACGATTTCTTGATTTTGTTTGAAAGATAGGTCTATCTACAAAGCCTTTGTAGTGAACCATGACATATATTTGGACTGAGCGCCCAGAGCAAGGAAATCAAGAAATTTTTTCGACTTCAAAGGCAAACATAAATCTTCTTTCATTTGTTCCACTGTGCGCCGCTCGCATTTTATGCAGCAACATGCGCCGCCTATCCCCAACCAGACCATGCCCACTTTACTTAGAGCACGCCTCTCCACCGCCACTCTACAACATTATAATGCCATTTTGCCGCCCGTTGGCCAACACTGAGATTAAGTACGAACCGAGAGCGGTCCCCAAAAAGTAGACAATTTGTTACAGCCCAAAAATTGTTCTCTTTCCCCCGCCCTCTTCTCTCCTCACCACTTTATATTCACAAGTTTAACTGTTGTTTCGTTGTTTGCTTATTTGTCTTCGTATGTGTGTGTGTGTGTCCCTCTGCTCATATCCTTCATCGCCTACTACGTCTGCTCCTTCTTCGTCTTGTGCTGCTTCTTCTTCTTTTCGGCTCTTGCGGTTACAGCAAATTGATTTTTATGCGCTCAATTTATATTTTCAGTTATTTTAAGCGAGCACGCCTCTTCCTATAACTGTTCTATAGAGCAGGGACTAAGGACTAGTATTGAAATTGTGGCATAGATTTTTTGGTGGTGGTGGGGGGAGGGGTGGGGAGAGAAGGCACATTGAGTGGCAACATAGATAGATAGAACAACAACAGCAGCAACAATAACAGCCATAACTACAACAAATTAAGGACATTATGCAGAGTTGCCTGCTCCGCACCCCCAACCCGAACTAGGTGAGCAGCGCACAATTTACTAGACATTGCAAATCAATTGACTGTAAAATGGCACAAGCACAAGGAGAAAGTGGGAGGGAGGTGGAGAGAGTAGGGGTTAAGGTAGGGCAGGACACTTTAAGAGCAGGTGGCACGAAGAGAGAGGTAGAGCAGGAGTAAAGGCTTAACGTAGGCTGAGAGACAAAGCAAACTGCTTGCACATACGAAACTAAGAAGCGAGGAGACGCCCGCCCTTGGGTAACTTTTTAAGCTCACCCAAATACCATAAAGCACGATTTTACCCAAATATTTTTCTGTGACGTCACGAAGCTATTCATGTTGCAAGCTTTTAAGAGATTTCGGTGAGAAACAATTTCGATCGCAATTAAGCATAAATTATACATCATGCTCTTTCCCATATAGTTCTGTGACGTCATGAGGCTACTCATTGACAAATACACGTTGCAAGCCTTTAAGAGATTTTGGTGAGAATCGATTTTCATCGCAACTGAGCATAAATTATGCATCAAGCTCTTTGCCATATATTGTTCTGTGACGTCACGAGTCTACTCATTGCCAAATACACGTTACAAGCCTTTAAGAGACTTCGGTGAGAAACAATTTCGATCGCAATTAAGCATAAATTCTACATCAAGCTCTTTCCCATATATTGCTGTGTGACGTCACGAGGCTACTCATTGCCGAATACACGTTGTAAGCCTTTAAAATATAAAGCAAGCGCGTAAAAGCTCTTAAACTTGTTGAAGGTGAGTTACGAGTCTCTCCTCACTCTCTCTCACCGTTCAACACTATTAAAATGTATTCTATACATTTATAATATATAGTATCTTCTTTAAGCATAATATTTTTGCTACTCTCTGCCACTTTGCTGTACTTATTCATAAATTTGGCCACACTTTTGTGCGCCATTTTGCTTCCGGTAAACATGGCATATTATTGCCAGAATTTGCCAGGCTTCTTTTTTTTAGAGAAGGAAGGTCGTCCGGCCGGACCGGCCGCCTGTAACAAACTCTCGTTTGGCTGCTGCAAAACGCGCTGCTAAATTATGAGCGGGAATTATTTCCATACAAGCATTTTGGCCAACATTGGCAGCATTGGCCATAAACGAACGAGAGAAGCGCGCCAAGTGCCCCTAATAATTTTTGGACATACTACTCCTAACACACCAACACACTCAACGTGTTAACCTTTTTTTTCGCTCTTGTTGTTGTTTGGATAAGCAGTAGCCCCACTAACATTTATGAAACATTTATGCCAAGCTTCGTTGGGCAACCGCAGACCCCCCAACCCAGGACACAGGATCCAGGCAACAAACCCGGACACGGACACGGACATGGAACCCAAACCAACAGCGCTAGTCAACTTCATTGTCATAATAAAAAGCACAACAAATTGTCGACAGTCCGGGCGGGGCTGGCATATACAAAGAAAACAAAAAAGGAGCAAAATAAGAGCACAAAAAAAAGCACAAAAAGGACCAACAACTGCAACGGAAAATTTGCCTTTTGTGTCAAGCAACTAACCAACGGGAAAAATTTTGTAGCTGCCAGCGACAATAGAGTGATGGGAGAGCAGGGAAAGTCGGGGAGTGGGCACAGTTACCATGCAGGACACTAACAAGCAGCCAAAGTGCTCTCGCGCTCTCTCGGTCTCTTTGCCCCTCGCTCAAGCTATAATGAAACAGGACAGGCCGCCCCAGAAATGACACCAGAGCCATGGGCCAACCCTGACAACTAAAACTACTCTTTTTGTTGCTTATTATATAAAATGTCAACAAGCAGCAACAACAACAACGACAACACAAAATTTACAATTGCCAATTGCCGGCCTGACAATTGACATATTTGCCAAAGGATTCGCTCATATACATATGAACAGGACACTAGCTCAAAAAAGTATGCAAACTACGAAATTTTAATTTTATTTTTTAAAGCGAGTTTTGAATTTACAGTTTTTGATTTACTTATAATTTTTTGAAGCTGTATGTAGTTTGGTATTAATTTGCTCAAATAAAGTAAAGCCTTATGACGTCATTCAATTTAGTTTTTAGCTACTCTTCTACAGATTTATGCGTTTCATATTTATTTTTGAATAAAAACTTGCTCATTAAGATCTAAGACAGTTTTGAAATTATCAGTCATTAATTTATTCATAATTTTTTGAAGCTCTATTAGTTTTCTCGAATAAAGTTGCACCCTATAACGTCATTAAATTGAGCTTTTAGCCACTCTTCTACAGATTTATGCTCTTAAGTGACTATTTTTTAAATACAAATTTGCTTTTTAAGATCCAAGAGAGTTTTGGAATTAGCATTTATTAACTTATTCATCAATTTTTGAAACTCTATGCAGTTGGAACTAGTTTGCTCAAATAAAGTTAAGCCTTATGACGTCATTAAATTGAGTTTTTAGCTACTTTTCTACAGATTTATGCGCTGAGTGTTTTTTTTTTTTAAATAATAACTTGCTCATTAAGATCTAAGACAGTTTTGTTATTTTCAATCATTAATTTATTCATAATCATTTGAAGCTCTATTGGTTTGCTTAAATAAAGTTTAAACCCTATGACGTCATTAAATTGAACTTTTAGCTACTCTCCTACAGACTTATGCATTTAGTATTCATTTTTTTAAATAAAAACTTGCTCCTTAAGATCCAAAAAAGTTTTAGAATTTGCATTTATTAATTTATTCATTATTTTTTTGAAGCTCAATGCAGTTGGGATTAGTTTTCTCGTATAAAGTAATGCCCTATGACTCCATTTAATTGCGTTTTCAGCTGCTCTCCTCACACTGTGTTCAAACCCAACATCGCACATAGATACAGACAATAAATTATCAATTAAAAAAGAGCCACCGTTTCAATTTTTGTATGGTAGCTATATCGAAAAAGTGAAACAATTTTGATCAAACCTGCACAAAAGTGTGTAAGCTTAATTAAATACATGAAACTAGCACAGATATATTTACTTATTTATTTAAAAGGATAAGGGAACGTTACTCTCATAATTTAAAAAAAATGGCATTCGTAAAGTCGGTCCCGGACGACTTTGGGATACCCTGTACCACTAGTTTTTTTTTTGATTTTTCTTTAAAATCGGAAAATAATTCTTATTTTAGTGTTTATTTTTTAAAGAAAAACTAGCTCATTAAGATCCAAGAGAGATTTTGGTTTTTTTTGTTTATTCTCATCATTTCTTTAACCTCTTTTTAGTCTCGCTCAAATAAAGTTGCACCCTATGACGTCATCAAATTTAGTTTTTAGCTACTCCCCTATAGCTTTTCAATAAAAACTTGCTTATTAAGATCTAGGAGAGTTTTGAAGTTATCAGTCTTTAATTAAATCATATTTTTTTAAGATCTATGCAGTTGAGGTTACTTTACTCAAATAAAGTTAGGCACAATGACGTCACTAAATTGCATTTTTAGCTACTCTCCAATAGATTTTAAATTAAACTTGCTCCTTAAGATCCAAAAGACTTTAGAAATTTGCATTTATAAATTCTCATCATTCTTTAAACCTCTCTTTAGTCTCGCTTTAGCTTGCTCAAATAAAGTTGCACCCTATGACGTCACAAAACTTCGTTTTTAACTGTGCGCTGACTTATGCGCTTAAGTGTTTGTAAAATATATGTATATACTATACTATATACTTATGTACATATGTTTGTTGTGGCTGCTTTTGCTGTCTCATCAAGTTTTTATTTCGCTTTTCTATTGCTCTCTCTCCCACTCCCACTCTCCCGCTCTCTTTGTCTCAGTCTCGGCCGCTCAATCAAATTGTTGGCTTAGTTTTACTGTTAGTTATTTTATTTTATCCTTTTGCTTATGACATTTTTTGGCATCCTCGTTTGCCGCACTTTATCGCCTCTCTCCCCCTCTCTGCTACTCTCTTTCAACTGGATTTCGCTGCGGCTTGTTAACTTTTGGCTCTTGGTCAGTAGTTTTAGGCTCAAATATTACTCACTAATTCTCTGGGCCCGACTTTGTTTTAATTTACTCTAGAAGCTTTTTGGCAACGAGTTTTGTTTTTATTTGTGATTTTTTATCCTTGAAGTTTATGCTTTAGAGTTGATTGCAATTCGTAATTTTATAAACTATGTTCAAGTCGTTTAGAGATACAAGATATTTCCGAATTTCTTTTAGATGACGCCGTAGATGAAATTGCAGCAGATAATGCAGAAGAATTTAAAACACTTTAAGCTTAGTGAAATCATATTCGGAAGACAATATAGAATATTATGGTAAAAGCTTTTACAGCTGAGTTGTTGATGGACATTGACTCTGGTTAGAGTGATTGTGAAATTCGAAACAGAATGTTATTCTTAAATGCGAATCTATTAAAGATGAAATGATCAAGATAAATCCATATATTGGGTTGCACAAAAAGTAATTGCGGATTTTTCATATAGTCGGCGTTTATAATTTTTTTAACAGCTTGTGACTATTTAATTGTATTTTTTCTTTTGACATTTATTAGCTGTCACTATTAGCTTGCTTTAGAAAAAAAGTGCGCGTAATTTTGTTTACATTTGTTTGTTTGGCGCCCTTTTTAATATGGAGTCCACAAAAGAGCATTTCCGTCATATTTTATATTATTATTTCCGTAAAGAAAAAACGCAGAGCAGGTTGCTAAAAAGTTACGTGATGTGTATGGTGATAAAGCCTTAAAAGAAAGACAGTGTCAAAATTGGTTTCGCAAATTCCGTTCTGGAGATTTTTCACTTAAAGATGAGCCACGTTCAGGTCGGCCAAATGAAGTTGATGATGACCAAATCAAAGCATTAATCGAATTGGATCGTCATGTAACTGAGCGTGAGATAGGAGAGAAGTTAAATATACCAAAATCAACCGTTCATTATCACATAAAAAGTCTTGGACTGGTGAAAAAGCTTGATATTTGGGTACCACATGAATTGAAAGAAATTCATTTAACAAACCGAATCAACGCTTGTGATATGCATCTTAAACGCAATGAATTCGATCCGTTTTTAAAGCGAATCATAACTGGAGATGAAAAATGGATTGTTTACAATAACGTTAATCGAAAACGATCATGGTCCAAGCATGGTGAACCAGCTCAAACCACTTCAAAGGCTGATATCCACCAAAAGAAGGTTATGCTGTCTGTTTGGTGGGATTGGAAGGGTGTGGTATATTTTGAGCTGCTTCCAAGGAACCAAACGATTAATTCGGATGTTTACTGTCAACAACTGGACAAATTGAATGCAGCCATCAACGAGAAACGGCCAGAATTGATCAATCGTAAAGGTGTCATATTCCATCAGGACAACGCCAGACCACACACATCTTTGATGACCCGGCAAAAACTGAGAGAGCTTGGCTGGGAAGTTTTGATGCATCCACCATATAACCCTGACCTTGCACCATCAGACTACCATTTATTTCGATCTTTGCAGAACTCCTTAAATGGTAAAACTTTCGGCAATGATGAGGCTATAAAATCGCACTTGGTTCAGTTTTTTGTAGATAAAGGCCAGAAGTTCTATGAGCGTGGAATACAAAATTTGCCGGGAAGATGGCAAAAGGTTATCGAACAAAATGGAAATTATATATTTGATTAAAGTTCATTCTAAGTTTTATTAAAAATGCATTTACTTTCTTTTAAAAAATCCGCAATTACTTTTTGGGCAACCCAATATTTTTTCACGCGTTATATAAGGAAGTTCGACTGTGTAAATTTTATTCCGATGAGTCCCAAATTAGTAATATCCGAAAATCTTAAGTGAGAACAATCTAAATTTTATTTAATTTTGTTATTGTGTAAGCACAAAGATTGTACTTAAATTTAGAAAAAAAAATTGGTGTACGTAAAGTCGGGCACGGGCGACTTTGGGTTACCCTGAACCACTGGCTTGCAATAAAATCCGGCATATTGCTTAAAAACATCAAAGACAATTTTATTTTGACCGACCGATCCTATGGGAGCTATATGATATAGTCAACCGATTTTGATCAAATTTGACACAATGCTTTAATACCTTAAAGAAGAGCTGAATTTAGTTCAAATATCTTTACAAACAAATGAAACACAGCGAATTTTGTATAAACAACGTTTTTTTGACCGATCTGTATTAATTTCTTTATCACACTCAGCAAATATCAGCAACTGAAATATAGAAAACAAATGTTATCATATGTAAATAAAATGTTGTCTTGAATTAAGCATAAACTACGCATTATTTAGCTTTGAGAACATTTAAATTCTACAAAAAGCTTTTTTAATTTTTTTTTGTAACCAAATTCAGACCTCTCGCGCAGCTGACGCACGGGCATCAGCTGTCTGTAGCTAAATGACAGTTTAGAGTATTGTTTACCAGCGCATGAAAGCATTTTGCCGTGAGTAAACGCGAAAAAAAAATATCAGTAATGGATTTCAAACGTAATAGTGTAGTTGCATTATATTTAGCTGGAAAATCACAACCAGCGATTGTTCGTGAGCTCGAACACCTTAAAGTAAATAAAGTTTTCGTTTATCGCACCATAACTCGTTACAATGATACTGGTAGCATCGCAAAACGTCATGGAGGTGGTCATCAAAAGACTGCAACGTCACGTGAGATGGTTCAAAAAGTGAAGAAGCGACTTGAGCGAAATCCCCGACGAAGTGCCAATCAAATGGCGAAAGAACTGAAAATATCTGACCGTAGCATCCGTCGCATACTGAAAAATGATCTCAAGGTCAAGCCTTACAAGATCCAAAAGGCACATGATCTCACACCGAAGCAGCAACAAGTCAGACTTGAGAGAGCGAAGGAGTTGCTTCGCTTGGCCGAAAGCGGTCAATTGCCGAACATTGTGTTTTCTGATGAGAAAATTTTTACAATTGAGCAATTCGTAAACTCTCAAAACGATAGGGTTTACTTGAGGGACCGTTCATACGAGAGTTTGAGTCATCGATTGGCCACCAGAAGGCAGCACCCGCCACAGATAATGGTTTGGGCCGCTGTAACCGCAGATGGGCGCTCTCCAATCGTTTTCATCGAGCCTGGCGTCAAGGCGCAATATGATCGGGAAAGTATTCTGGAGGTTGCTTTGAAGCCGTGGGCAGACAAACATTTCGGTGGCAGACCATGGACGTTTCAACAGGACTCGGCACCGTCTCACAAAGCTCGAGTGAACCAAGAATGGCTGAAAAACAACGTTCCGAACTTTATAACGTCCACACAATGGCTCTCGAATTCACCAGACGCGAATCCGATGGATTATTCTCTTTGGGCCATTTTGAAGCGCAAGGTCCGAACTAAAAGATACAACAGTCTCGAGGCGCTGAAAAAAGCCATTGTCCACGAGTGGGCCAAAATACCTGCAAGTCACATTCGGGCAGCTTGCGATTCATTTTTGGACCGTCTCAAGGCCATTGTGAAGGCAAAAGGTGGCCATATTGAGCGAAAGTAAATTGTTTCTAAATTTCGTATTATTTTTACACATTTTGTACCTTGAATTGAGTAAAGGTAATTTTCCAAAATGAATTTATGGCCTTTTTAATTGGTTACACTTCGAGTGCCGGACCCTGTAAATATTCTACCTCAAAATCTATGTCCGCCAACTAGCCAAGACCCCCCAGCCAGTGCTATACCACCTAAGTTAGTTTAGTTTTGTCAATTTCTCTATTTATAAGAATAATCTTATATATAAAATTCTCGTGTCACAATGTTATGTTCCTTCTAAGCTTACTTACTCACGAACGGCTGAACCGATTTGGCTAATTTTGGTCTTGAAATGTTCGTGGAAGTCCAAGGATTGTTTAGGGTTGAGAAAATATAACAAAATTGCGACGCAAATACTAAAAAGGACAATTTGATTTTCCAATACAATTTTTTTTTTAATTTAGGTTGGCATTGTGTACATTGTCAGATTAACTAATATTTTTTAGTTAATTGTTTTTGTCGAAAGGAATTACAAAAATTATAAACGTTATAAATTTTATTTTATTGAAGCACACAAAATTTCATGAAAATCGGTCCAGCCTTATGTTTTACGTGCTATCGGTGTTCTCATGAACGAGTCGATGAATTTCAAATCTGATTTTTGCGTGTGTTAGAGGTCAATGCGGAGGTTTTAAGCCTATTGGGATGTGTTTGTGTGAATTGGTTCGTGAGATATACGCATTTTTGTGAATATTGGTTTTTGTGTGAACATACTCCTCCGAAGCGGCTAGACCGATCCTCATGAAATTTTATGTGTTTATTGGGCAGGTCTGAGAATCGGCCAACATCTATTTTTCATACCCCTAGGAGATAAGGGTTGCCACTCCTAACATTCTTGGCAAATCAAGTGAATTTAAAAACTCGGTAGGATAATTTACAATTTTAGAAATTAATATTGATTTAGTTATTCCTTTCCAAGAAAGTTTTCTTAAGAAGAAAGGAATTCTGCGATTTTTGCTTACAATTCATGTTTTGATTTCTGTATAAAATACATATGATCAGATCAATATTTGCGCATTATGCAATTTCGTGAATTCGCCACAAAAATAAATCATTGGAAGAAAATAAAAATCTAGACGAGCGAGCGAAGCGAGCGTGCCGAAGGCCGGCGCTAGTATTATATAGTAATCATACTTTTCTAGTACATTGTGAATAGATCAAGTCAATAACTTTACTATATAGCTACATCTAAATGACTACTTTTAACTTTTACATATAAATCTATACATAAGAACTAGATTTCAGACTCAAAAAGCCAAAGCCGTCAACAGCCAGCGCTTCACTCTCCTGCATTATTATAATAAATAAATAAAAAATATGAAAGAAACATAAACAACGCGGCTGCGCATGACGTCGTCACCTTATAAAAGTTCGATCATTGCTCGCAACCGAACAGCAAAAGAAATAAACATCTCAAAAAACGCAATTAATTTCGACAGGGTTTTTTTATAAACTGCTGCATATTAGCCTTATATTAGCAACGAACCATTTTCTAGAACATACTACGTAAATACATATGTAAATGCATCTTGCGTACATACTATGTACATACTTATTTGTAAAAAATGTATGTACATAAAAAAATCACTTCACTGTAATATATAAATACATACTTTAGTTGTTCCCCTATTATTTTCTATATAGCAGCTTTTCCAGATCACACACTTTCCTTTGAATTGAGATTTTTCTCAATAGCGTAAAATATAAAAAATTTAATAAAATTCGTATTCCAAGAATTTCTTTCTATAAGACTGCACTCATTGCTGGCACGAATAAAAAAACCTTTGCTTTGATCGGTGTGTACACAATATTTTACATAAAGCTAATTATTATTAAGTTATGTTATCGGGCTATAGAAATAGCAGCTATTTTAATAAAAAAAAAAGGCAACAAGGGCTTTATTATTTAAACCATGCTGATGTTAGGAGTACACTCCACGTTTTTTTATACCTTATATACATAAGGTTTATGTTTAGTATACACATCGATATGAATTTGCTTTAAATGTAGTTATCGTAACACGATAACTTTCTTAAGCAACCCAGAGCCAGTTGACACAATATAAAAGACAAGCATTGGCACAGCAACCAAAAGTGTGAAAATAAAATTAACTTTAAAAATGGACGCTGATTCTGTAATCTCGCAACTGCAATGTTCGTTTTGTAGAAGATTCGTATTGCCACCTTTGATGCAGTGCAGTCGTGGCCACTTGATTTGCCAGAAGTGCGTTTCCTTTTATGTCAAGCGCTCCAAGTGCTGCATTCCCTTGTACAATAATCGCAACTGCAACTTGTTACTGGCGAATGCGGGCCCCCCTTTTCTCTATGATTGCAAGAACGCCCCCTACGGTTGCCGCGTGCGTTCGAAGGAGTTGGAGCTGACGCAACACGAGGATCAATGCGACGCTGGACCCTACACGTGCTACTTTCCCGACCCGTTGTGCCGCTGGAGCGGAGAAACCAAGCAGGTCAAGAAGCACTTCGAGAGCGCACATGGTGATATAGATTCCATCAAAGGCACTGAAGTCGTGTTTTTGGCCACAAGTTTTAGTCGCGGTAATCAGTGGGTGTTGATGCAATGCTGCCATAGGCGCAAGTTTCTAATTTCCCTAGAGAAGGACGACGAATTGGAGCAAATCTCTGTCACCTGTCGTTTGATTGGCTCCGTGCTGGATGCATCGAAATATGAGTTCACCATTTCTTTAGAGGCAAACACACAATACACGGCTAAAATGAACTCTATATGCCAGAAAATTAGGCAATTTATGGTTATAAGCCAAGAGCAGATTGAGCCGCTATTGGAGAATGACCAATTGAAGCTGGATGTGACCATACGACGCGTCCAATGAATTGGGCTTAAAAATAAAAAATTAACAGCGAATAAAATTCGCCATTAGAATGAACTCTCTCATCGTTAAATTCCAATCGAGTACAAAAACTTCTATCAAATAAGTACTAAAATAAAAAACTAAAATAAATAAAGAATAAATTCATAGTTAACATTGATATTTCTGTCAGTTTCATCACTGAACCGTTTTAACCAGTTGTGAATTGTAAGCAATACTGACATAAAAATTTCGCTGGGTAACTTATTGAAAACTGTTACATGCGATTTTTGAAAACTAACTACTACAGTTGGAGGCTAGGGCAAAAAAAAAATAGTTCGCAGAATTAATGTTTTTAATCTTAATCTTATTTAAAATTCGCGTTTTTTCGTTTTTATTTGATTAAATAATAAACTTATAAACATATTCCCAGTGTCACATGGAAAGTCAAAATTTTTGTTGCATACTTTCAGGCAGTCGATTTAAAATTATTTATTTAAGCATATTTCAATGCATTTTAGATATGCTTTATAGGGCAGCAGACAAAACTGATCGAATTAACGAAAATTTCAGCACAAAAATTATTAATTATTAAATGATATACGAATCTAGAACACATTCAAAATTGCTTTAAGCACAGTTTGTGGTGCTTAATCTTCTGCTTCAAGAATTAAGTTGAAACAAAAAAAAAAACCGGTTTATTTTTTTATTTAATTTGCTGCAATTGCAAACTTTCATTTTTGATTTAATAATACATGTTAACAATATCTTTCGACCTCAATTTGTGGCGATTATAGAAAGTCACAAAAAAGCTATTATAGAAGATATGAGATCTAAATTAAGTATGTCAAAAATTGATTTAACTATTTCCGTTTAAACTAAGATAAAAAAAGAAGCGTCTATTTGGGTGAAAATAAATTCAGTGGGTTCATTATTAAATCGATTTCCTAAATATTTATTGAAATAAATGGCTAAATGGCTAAAGCAGTGCTTCAGTATACCAGAAATAATTTCCAGAGATTTTCTAATTTTATATTTATGTTTAATAATTTAAGCTAAGATAAAAAAAGAAGATTCTATTTGGGTGAAAATAATTTCAGTGGGTTCATTATTAAGTCGATCACATTTCCTAAATATTTATTGAATATTTATCGAATAGCTTGCTAAATGGCTAAAGCAGTGCTTTAGTATACCAGAAATAATTTCCAGAGATTTTCTAATTTTATTTTTATGTTTATTAATTTAAGCAAAGATAAAAAAAAGAAGAGTCTATTTGGGTGAAAATAAATTCAGTGGGTTCCTAATTAAATAGATCACATTTCCTAAATATTTATTGAATATTTATCGAATAGCTTGCTAAATGGCTAAAGCAGTGCTTTAGTATACCAGAAATAATTTCCAGAGATTTTCTAATTTTATTTTTATGTTTATTAATTCAAGCTAAGATAAAAAAAAGAAGAGTCTATTTGGGTGAAAATAAATTCAGTGGGTTCATTATTAAATCGATCACATTTCCTAAATATTTATTGAATATTTATCGAATAGCTTGCTAAATGGCTAAAGCAGTGCTTTAGTATACCAGAAATAATTTCCAGAGATTTTCTAATTTTATTTTTATGTTTATAAATTTAAGCTAAGATAAATACGAAGAGGCTATTTGGGTGAAAATAAATTCAGTGGGTTCCTAATTAAATCGATCACATTTCCTAAATATTTATTGAATATTTATCGAATAGCTTGCTAAATGGCTAAAGCAGTGCTTCAGTATAACAGAAATATTTCCAGAGATTTTCTAATTTTATATTTATGTTTATTAATTTAAGCTAAGATAAAAAAATAAGAGTCTATTTGGGTGAAAATAAATTCAGTGGGTTCCTAATTAAATAGATCACATTTCCTAAATATTTATTGAATATTTATCGAATAGCTTGCTAAAAAGTCAAAGCAGTGCTTCAGTAAACCAGAAATAATTTCCAGAGATTTTATAATTTTATATTTATGTTTATTAATTTAAGCTAAGATAAAAAAAAAAAGAGTCTATTTGGGTGAAAAAATAATAAGCATTGTATTTGTTCCAAGGAACAGTTTGCAAATCTGCTAATAATAAATAACTAATATAGGAGTATAAATACCTTTTAAATATCCTTATCACAAAACTTCTCAAGATATGACTGTCTTATATGACACAACCTACATATATGTTCAAATTCATATAGTTTGCGAATTTTATTTTAAATCAAGCTTTTGGATTACATTCGTAATTTTGCATGCTGCGTATGGGCCTTAATGATAAAAACTACTTAAAAAATGGCGGACGTAAAGTCGGGCGCGGACGACTTTAGGATACCCTGTACCACTAGCTTGTAATAAAGTCCGATTTCTTCACAAAAAACCAAAAACAGAAGAATTTTTAAGCAAAAAATTTTTTTTTGACCGATCATTCCTATAGGAGCTATATGATATAGTCAACCGATTTCAATAAAATTTGACACAATGCATAAATACCTTAAAACAGATCTGAATGTCAAATTTATTTCAAATATCTTTACAAACAAACAAAACACATCGAATTTTGTATAAAAAACGTGTTTTTGGACCGATTGGTCCTATGGGAGCTATATGATCTAGTCAAACGATTTGGATTAAATTTAGTACAGTGCTTAGGAACTATAAAATGCTCACGAATGTCAAATTTGATCCCAATATCTTAACAAACAAACGAAACACAACAAATTTTGTTAAGAAATCGATTTTTTGGAAGATCGGACCTATGGGAGCTATATGATATAGTCAACCGATTTTGTTCAAATTTGCACATTGCTTAAGTGGTCTAAAAAATTTCCAAACGCTAAATCTGGTTAGGATATCTTTATTAAAAAACGAAATATAGCGAATTTTTCTTTAAAAAAGTTATTTTGGCCGATCGGTCCTATGGGAGCTATATGATATAGTCAACCGATTAAGATATCTTCATAAACAAACGAATTATTCATCTAAAACGCTTTTTTTTTCGAGCTCATTTAAAACACCCCCATGGGAGCTATATAATTTATCCCCGATATCAAAAAATATATCATTGCCTCCTATGGAATAATATGGGATCTAATGTGAAAATTTGGTAATCATTTTTATTATAAAAATTGGGAAATAATTTTTATTTTAGAAATTCCAATTAAGAGTTATTTTGCGATTTTTATTATATAAAGAGTAAATAAAAGTTATTTAGTAATATTTATTTTAAAAATTGAAAAAAACATTGAAATTAAAAATTGAATTTAAATTTCTTTTGAACAGAGATTTTAAGAAATATTATAGTTTAGGCAAGTTTGTATAGCTCTAGTATCAGACTTTCGGCTATAACTTGGGTATATCTTAAATAAAGCTATTTATTTTTTAGCATATCGTCACAGATCCAGAACTTATGTCAGTTGGTTTTTATTTAAGACCACACATTTGTGTGAAGCTTGATCAAAATTGGTTCTCAATTTCATATAGCTACTATACAAAATTCAACCACTTTCCAGCGCAGCCGAATTTGCGTCAATCCTTACGTCACCTTGTAAAGTTCATTGCATCATATATACAAGCTACTAAAAACTAAAAGTCATAGCGTTTAGGGACCTTAAATTTAATACCAATGCGAAAGATTTAGTCCACCAGGGGATGTGCCACAAATCTTTAAAGAACTTGGTTTGACTGCGCTTCAGTAGAGTGCTTTAAATTTACCATTGTGGGCAAATTTATGCTACAAAAAGTCACATTTTTGAAAGTGTGACATTACGTCTAGTAAATAAAGACCCATGTGTAAAGGTATACCTTTTACTTAGGAATTAAATTGCAAATGACGTTTGCATAAACGAGAAAAATCCTTAAATGCAAAAAAAAAAGAAGAAAATTCCTAGCTTACAGTCAAGACATGACGACTTTAATATACTCTGTAAGATTTTGACTGGGTCCAATTTTAAGGTGTGTCTAAAACTAATGCGGGTTACTGTTGTGTGGTCTTTCGAAAAATAATACAACATTTTTCTAGATTATTCCAGAAACGTTTTTCGAAAGGGATTTCAAAATGCGAAAAAAGTCGTTCGAAAACATGCATTATTTTTTTAGAATGTTCTTGGAGACATTTTAAAATGCGAAAGTCTTTCGAAAAATTATATAACATTTTTTCAGATTATTCTTGGAGAACGTCGTTTTGTTCGAAAAATATTTCAAAATAAGATAAAAGTTTTTCAAAAAATAATAAAAGATTTTTCTGGATTATTCTTGAAGACTGTAGCTTTTCTCGAAAAATATTTAAAATGGAAAAAAGTCTTTCGAAAAATAATACAACATTTTTCCAGAATATTCTTGGAGACTGTCGTTTTATTCGAAAACTATTTCAAATTAAAAATAGGTCTTTCGAAAAATTTACAAGATTTACAAGATTATTCTTTGAGACTGTGCTTTTCTCAAATAATATTTCAAAATGGGAAAAAAGTCTTTCGAAAATAATGCAACATTTTTCCAAATTATTCTTGAAGACTGTAGCTATTTTGGAAAAATATTTCAAAATTGAATTAAAAAATTATTTAAGTCTTTTGAAAAATAGTACAAGATTTTTCTAGATTACTCTTGGAAACTGCAAATCAAATTTTAATATGAAAAAAAAACTTTCGAATAATAATCATGATTTTTTCAGATTATTCTTAGAGGCTATAGCTTTATTCGAAAAATAATTAAAAATGCGAAAAAAGTCTTTCGAGAAATAATTCAACATATTTCCAAATTATTCTTGGAGACTGCAAAAGTAAATCCGAAAAAAGTCTTTCAAAAAAATAATACAACATTTTTCCAGATTATTCTTGAACACTGCAGATTTTTCGAAAGATAGTTCGAAATGAGGTAAAAGTCTTTTGAAAAATAATATAAAATTTTTCAAGATTATTCTTGTAGAAAATAATAAAATATTGAAAAAACGAAAAGAATCTTTCGAAAAATAATACAAGATTTTCCAGATTATTCTAGGCAGGAGCGGATCCAGGATTTTGGTAAGGCGGGGGTCCAGAGAGTAAAAAAGCAAAAAAAAAATTGTAAAAAATATTTTTATTAGGGTTTTCTGATCCCGAAGGGGGGGAGGTCCGAACCCGAAAACCCCCCGTGGATCCGCCACTGATTCTAGGAGACTGCAGCTTTTTTCGGAAAATATTTTAAAAATGAAAGTCTTTTGTAAAATAATACAACATTTTTCTAGATTATTCTTGGCAACTGTAGCTTTTTTCGAAAAATTTAAAAAATGGAAAAAAGGTCGGAAGTTTTATCCTTCAAATTTGGGCCTATGCGCATATAATTCAAGCACCAAAAAAATATTAGATCCAGAGCCTTAACTATGTTTTCTGTATGTTTGTGGTCTAAGCCAATCTGTATATAGCCTCAAATAACACGGAAGCCTGTTTTTTTACACCCAACATGGTCGGAACTCTGTATTCGGTAGTCGTTCTTTTTTTTATGTGTATGGCTGTGTAGTAGGAAAAGTAAAGTCAGTGCTTTAAGAGAATACTCTAAAGTGGAATTATTATGTATTTTGTTGGAAAATCCTAAGGATCCATTATGATCCTGAGGAAAAGCAAAAAGGGATACACATAAAAGCCTCTGATGATAGTAAGCAACAGCCGACTTGGCTTTAACTTTTTCTTGCACTTCGAAAGAAGGAAAATGTATTTTCTTTGACGTTCCCATCAATATTTTTCTGCACTAAGCTTATAATACTCCTCACCTTATGCTCAAAAGGGTATCAAAAAACAGAAGAGATAAATTGCTGGCACAGAGATACTGAGTAACAAAAGCAGCCTGTCCTGGAATCGGACATCTTTCGATGAATTGCACAAACAGGTCGAAGCTATCAGCTGCTCATCGACATACGCCCCATACACACACATCTACACCTACACAACCACATCTACACACACAGTGTATATAGAATTTGCAACACGGTATTTTGTGTACATAATTGGGGCCCCAAGGAGAGGGGCCTCTCTCTCTCTCTCTACCTCCAGGTAGAGGCTTTGTAAGCAACCGATGATGCGATTTGTGATAACAGCTTGCATGTGTGTGTGTGTGGTGTGTATGGGTGTGACCGTAGCTTTGTTTGAGTTTTTGCCTGTGGATGAGCCCAGAGTCCAGATGGTTGGTCACCTGTACGACAAAGGCGCTCAACGTCATCATCAGCTCCGGGGCATAAAAATATCCTAGCGTTGACTTTATTGATTTTTATGGCTCAGTGGACAAACTGTCATTTAGTCAGGCGGGTCAAGCCAAGCACAGGTTGTCTCTCTTTCACCCACTCTCTCTCTCGCTCTCTCTTTAGCTAACTCTTGCTTAACATTTTCATTTCATGCTACCGTTAGACGTTATGTGTCGCCATTTTGTTGCCTTGTCGCCATTCTAAAATGACATGCTATTTCTGACCCAACATGTCACAATTTTATTTATGCATGCTTATGAGGTCCTTCCAACTCTCCTGCACGATAACTCCCCTCCCGCACTCTCCCACTCGCTCTCTCTCTTTGTTTCTGGCTCTGCGTCACCTTAGTTTATTGTTCTCATACACTGAGAGAGCTTATAATTTAGCACAATTATATTTAATCTTAAATATAGCTCACAAATCAGTTTTAAGCCTTTTAAATATTGGCCTAAAAACTTAAGACTTGGTTGACTGCGGGTTGGCCTTAATTGATTATAGAGAGGGGCTTAGAAATCGGTAGTAAATATTCTGCTTACGTCACACATGCATATTGGATTGGAAGCTCAGTCCACAAAATCTCAAGATATTTTTTCTTAGTGTATTACATAAACTATGCCTACATAAGAACATAACTTTGCGTGCTCTGCTTTTTTGTATTTTTTTGCCTAGTTTATGGACCCCTTTTTGGGCTTGGCCAGCCAACCCCCTCGTATAGCTAAGCTGCCCCCTTTTGTCCATGTTATACAACCCTAAGTTGTCCAGGGAACTGCAGCGTGCACCCCTGGCTGTGATTTCTTGCCTTTTCAACACCTTTTCGGTAACAACCAAAGGGGCTTTTTACCACATGGGATTTTCAGTTTTTGATTGGGGACTTGGCTGTGCCGCTTCGTTACCCCCCGGGCGTTAGTCAAGGATTTTGCTGAGTTGCTAAATTTACTTATAGACAGATATTTGCGGCCTGACAACATATTGAATTCTTTCCACAGATTAAACACATTTCATAATTTCTTACAAGCCCAAGTAGCTTAATGAGTGAGAAATCAGTGTGCCCTTAGCCCCAAAATATTTTTGGCATTTTGTCCTTATTGTGCTACCCCAAACAATTCCGAATCCAATTTCGTATGCCCCACAGCATGGTTAGTTCGGTGTAGTGGCATTTTTGGTCATTACAATCGTAAATTATTTTATTTGCTGCTAATTGCAGTTAACAATGCCAGCTGTTGGCATAGCTTTCCATCTTTCACCCGCCTCCCTGCGGACCAGTGTAGGGCCAATCTCTTGACCACTCGGTCTTTATTGCAGCTCATAAAGCAATTAATCCAATGCCATTGCAGCAATTGCTGCCAACAAAACCGAAATACAAAACACAAATTATATGGAAAAACCAAAGCCAAACCAGTTAGCCAAAAGTCCAAATGGCCAAATAGCCAGAATGGCCAAAATGCCAGTTAGCCAAGCATATAAACGACATTCGCTAATAGTTGGCTATTTTCAGGGGATTAAGCGGTCCTTTAAGCGCATTTGTCTGCGTGAGTGTGTGTGTGTGTGGATGTTATGTATTTTTGTGCATGTGCGTGTGTGTGTGGGTGTGTGAGGGGGTGTGTGTAGGTGTTTGTCAACACTTGGTAAAAAGAAAACACATGCAATATCGTATAACCAATATTCCCTAAAACCCATTCCTATTTAAGACCATTTATTGGCACTTGCAGTGTTTTACCTGCATCGACTGCATCGTACAGTGAACACTCGACTTGCGTGAACCGAAGTTCAAACAAAACGCAAATTGATTATTTTACTAAGCGAAACTTATTTAAGTAGATCTGTGCTTCCAAAGCCCGAAAATAATATGAGGCCTTGCCTACTTTAAGTGTGGCCAGATCTGATTAGCAACTTTTTTGGAGTCTATACGAAATAGTAAGTTATTTATTATGTAAAAAAATAAACAAATTGTTTCAAAATATGTAATAAAATATACAAAAAATAAGTATTTAAAAAAAATTAAAACAGAAAATATAATATTATATTTCTCTTGAACATTTTAAGGCCAAATATTTGTTAGTTAAAAATTATAGGCAAATTAATTCAAATTATTTTAATAATTTTTTGTATTTTTTATTATCATTATAGGATATAAAATAAAAACTAAAAGTAATTAAATTAAAAATTTATAAAACCCCAGACGTTCTTGTAAGTCATATAATGATAAGAACTAATACGTCGACGTTAGGGGACACGCGAGGGCAGACGTCGTTGACGGTCAGTATCTTACATGCTAAGGTTTTGAAGGCTAATTCTATGAAAGTTTTTGAAGTATTTTCTTAATTATTGTTTTCAAGTTAATACTTTGTTGCTATTATGTATTTAAATTGTTAGTTTAGAAGCGATCCCCAAACTTGACGTATTTTATTTGAAATTATTAATAGATTCTTAGATACTATTAACATTAATATTCTTTTATTATTTTTGGGGAACTATTTGTTAAATGAAAATTACTTAAGTTCTTGTGTCAGGGATTTTTAAATTTTTTAATTTAATGTTTTATTTCATACTTTTTATAGGTAGGTTAGGTATAAGTTAGACTTTAGTATATGTATAATATACTTACTATAATTTAGATTCTTGTTAAGGTATAGATTGCATTAAAGTCAAGCTCGTTTAGGCTTTTTATTACGACATTCTCCCCACTTTAATGTATCACAAAAACATATTAAACAACTCAACACGATTTTCATCAAACATGTCTAAACATAATAAAAACGCAATTAAGTACTTTTATACAAAATTAAAACTGAAAATATACTATTATGTTTCATTGATTACTTGAGGCCATAATATATGCTTGTTTAAACAATTATATGACAAATTAGACACTAAATTTTTTATAACTATTTTTTTGATTTTATTATTATTATTACTAAAAATAATATACTATTAACTTTACAAATATTTCTAAGATATATAGATAAGAACTAATTCCTCATTATAAGTGTAGTCTTTCCAGACAAAGGCGTCTTTAAGGACTGTTATACATACAATATTATTCTCAATGAATATTATATACAAATACATAACTAAATAATATTGGATGTAAAATTATACGCAAAAATGGCGGTACGTACACAGTGTAATAAAGTCCGATTTCTTCACAAAAAACCAAAAATTAGAAGAATTTTTAAGCAAAAATTTTTTTTTTGACCGATCGTTCCTATGGGAGCTATATGATATAATCCACCGATTTCAATAAAATTTGACACAGTGTATTACCTTAAAAAAGATATGAATGCCAAATTTATTTCAAATATCTTTACAAACAAACAAAACACATCGAATTTTGTATAAAAAACGTGTTTTTGGACCGATTGGTCCTATGGGAGCTATATGATCTAGTCAAACATTTGGATTAAATTTAGTACAGTGCTTAGGAACTATAAAATACTCACGAATGTCAAATTTGGTCCCAATATCTTAACAAACAAACGAAACACAACAAATTTTGTTCAAAAATCGATTTTTTGGAAGATCGGACCTATGGGAGCTATATGATATAGTCAACCGATTTTGTTCAAATTTGCACATTGCTTAAGTGGTCTAAAAAATTTTCAAACGCCAAATCTGGTTAGGATATCTTTATTAAAAAACGAAATATAGCGAATTTTTCTTTAAAAAGTTGTTTTGGCCGATCGGTCCTATGGGAGCTATATGATATAGTAAACCGATTTCGATGAAATTTGGTACAGTGATTGGGAACTATAAAAAACTTTCGAATACCAAAGTTGGTTACGATATCTTCATAAACAAACGAATTATTCATCTAAAACGCTTTTTTTTGTCGAGGTCGTCTCAAACACCCCCATGGGAGCTATATAATTTATCCCCGATATCAAAAAAATAAAATAAACTTGCCTCCTATGGAATAATATGGGATCTAATGTGAGAAAGTTTGGTCGCTCTAGCGGCCTAGACTATGGGCGCGGACATGGGTATATCGACTTCTCTATCACCCTGATCATATTTTAAGTAACTTTGGGGTGTCTCCGACGTCTCTTTCTATATGTTACATATAATTTTCGGCTTGCACAAACTTAATATACCCTTGGTACCATACGGTACAGGGTATAAAAATGATTTGCAAATAAGTTAAAAATTTTTAAATAATATTTTTTAATTTTAATCATCATTTAAAGATATAAGATAAAAACTAAAAATATAATTCTATTTTCATTGGATATTTAAGGTCAAATATTTGTTACTATTTAATTTGTTAATATTTTTCAATACTATTTTTTTTAATTTTGTTCTCGGTTTAAATTAACAACTAATTCCGAATTAAAGGTTTTGTTATAAAAATATTAAGTCATGTATTGCATAAAAAAACAAATAATTTTAAAATTATGTGCATACAAAATAAATAAATAAATAAAGAAAAAAATCAAAACATCTTTTTAATTTTTTTTATATTTGTAAAAATAAAAAAACCTTCAAAATACAAAAAAAAATGTACTAGAATTTTAGCTTCTAAGGCGAGGTTTTTAATAGGGTTACGATTTCCGAAAAAGATATCTCTGAAACTAGTTATCCCTTTTGACAAATTTAAATTTAATTTTATTTAGCAAAGACTAACAATTTATTAATAAGATTTACACCAGAAGAACGTCTTCAAATCTTCAAGATTTGTAATCAAAATCCGTGTTCTGTTGTAGAAAATTAAAGAGATCTTAGTAAAATTTATGGACCCAATAACGGTAAAAAAAAAAAAGTGCAATTCGTCAGGTTAGTGATCATATATATAGATAATATATTTAGTACCTGAAGCCGATGTCAATCAAAAACAAGGATTCTAGAATTCTCAGAATGTATCGGAAAAAAAAAGCTAAAATGCATATAAAAACATTTTGGCATACTAATAATTTTTTGGGAAGTTTCGAAAGATCGGAATGTCTCAAAAACTGAAAAATTGAAAAAATTAATGTGTAAATTTCAAACATTTTGTTTTTAGTTTTTTTTCATTTGGTTTTTTAGTACAAGCTCTTAAGTTGAAAAAATTGAAATAAGACTTTACCTGGATGATGCTAATGCAAACTACAATATTTATTTGCCCACATATTTTATAAGAAACTAAAAAGCATATGAAAACATTGTGGCATAGCTTACGCATTTTTTTTATTGAAATTTCGAAAGATACCTTTTTTTGCTCTGTCAGATATTGGACTATCGGGAAATTCCTGAACAATAAAGCTTAGAATGTATACCAGAAAAAAAGCTAAAAGCATAAAAAAACATTTTGTCATACTTTTCCTTTTTAATATTTCTGAAATTTTGAGAGATCGTCAATATCTAGAAATTCTTGAAAAATAAATATGTTTACTTCAAACATTTTGGGTTTTTTTCCATGATGGTTTTTTAGTACAAATTTTTAGGGTGAAAAAAAGTCGAAATAGGCTCTAAAAAATTAATTCGGCTTTCTTTTAGTTTTTTTTTTTTTTCAATTTTCGAGAGATACTTATTTAGCACTGCTAACATATCGGGCTATCGAGAAATTCCGGAGATATACATATGTTCATATGTTTACCTCTAACATTTTGTTTTTTTTTTCTTGATTATTTTTCATTTAAAATTCTTAAGCGGATAAAAAATTAAAAAAAAAGGTCTTTACCAGAATGATGCTTAGAAATAAATTACTTGCCCATATATTTGAAATATTATTTAAAGCAGATCCAGAGATTGAAAAATTCAAAAAGCTTACCTGCAAAGATAAGAAAAAAGTTTTTTATTAGTAAAGTTTAAAATATACTTCATAGCTATCATTATAAAAGAACAATTTTTTTACTATGCAATTTTAATAGACCGTATTTTTTCGGACTAGTTCTTTTATTGACAATAAACTGAAAAATTTAAATGGTTATTATCTAATATTTAAATAAAAGTAAGTCACTACAAACTAAATATAACTTAGTGTGTGATAGACCGTTTTGGGAAAAAACGAATGAATTTTCATCGTTTTCGATTTTAGTAGCTCAAAATTTCACATTTATAACTGTCGATATAGATATATTTTTTTTCTTACTTTCTTTACTTGCTCTATATCTTTCGATAAAAATTACCCAGTACTTAATACAATATACTATTCGTACTATCAGAAATAACTTTTGTATGCAGAATAGAACCCTTTATGCAAGATACGAACATTTTATTAAGCAAGCCATAAACCTTGGGAACGTACACCAAAAATTCGAATTTTTGTATTGTTATTTTTATACCCTGTACCGTATGGTACCAAGGGTATATTAAGTTTGTGCAAGCCGAAAATGTATGTAACATATAGAAGGATACGTCGGAGACACCCAAAGTTACCTAAAATATGATCAGGGTGAATAGAGAAGTCGATATACCCATGTCCGTCTGTCCGTCCGTCCGTCCGTCCGTGTGAACGCCTAGATCTCAAAGATGGTAAGAGCTAGAGTTACCAAACTTTCACATTAGATCCCATATTATTCCATAGGAGGCAAGTTTATTTTATTTTTTTATATCGTGGATAAATTATATAGCTCCCATGGGGGTGTTTGAGACGACAAAAAAAAAAGCGTTTTAGATGAATAATTCGTTTGTTTATGAAGATATCATAACCAAATATTTAGTATTCGAAAGTTTTTTATAGTTCCCAATCACTGTACCAAATTTGATCGAAATCGGTTGACTATATCATATAGCTCCCATAGGACCGATCGGCCAAAATAACTTTTTTAAAGAAAAATCGCTATATATCGTTTTTTAATAAAGATATCGTAACCAGATTTGGCGTTTGGAAATTTTTTATACCACTTAAGCAATGTGCCACTTTGAACAAAATCGGATGACTATATCATATAGCTCATAGGTCCGATCTTCTTAAAAATCGATTTTTGAACAAAATTTGTTGTGTTTCGTTTGTTTGTTAAGATATTGCGACCAAACTTGACATTCGTGAGTATTTTATAGTTCATAAGCACTGTACTAAATTTAATCCAAATCGTTTGACTAGATCATATAGCTCCCATAGGACCAATCGGTCCAAAAACACGTTTTATACAAAATTCGATGTGTTTCGTTTGTTTGTGAAGATATTGGAATTAAATTTGGCACTCGTGTGTTTTTTTATAGGTACCCAAGCACTGTGTCAAATTTAATCAAAATCGGTTGACTATATCAAATAGCTCCCATAGGTCCAATCACTCCAAAAAATAATCGATTTTTTTTTAAAATTCGTAAATATATATAAAAATATTTATTTTGTTTATTATATTTTTTAACACTCAATTAGCATTATATCATTTTTTGCATTACATTTTTTTTTAGATTTTTGAAAATTTACTTTTGTTTTAAAATCGATATATTTGATGATTATAGTACCTATAAAATTATAGATTTTTTAAATAACTTATCTTACTCGCTATTTTGTTCAATTTATCGAAATAAAGACTGTAATTTTATGCAATTTACATTTTGCCTTCATTTTTTGAATAATCGATTGTTTTTAAATTTTTATTGTTTTTGTGCTTATAATACACAATTGCAAATGGCAGAGTTTCGAATAGGCATTTCTCTTCCTTTTTTGGGCTCTCTAAAGTTACCATTTGCAGGCTCGGCACCAAACTTCAATGCATCTAATGTATTTTTAACAAGCATTTCGATTATTTTGTTTCTATTCGTTTGTTTTGTTTATTCGTTTATTCGTTTGTTTGCTCCTCGTACATTGTTTGTGTTTTCGGTGTTCGAAAAACATTTCAATTCAAGTTTTAATTGCTTGTAAAATTGCATTTTTCGTTGTTGTTGTTGTTGTTTTTGGTGGAACTTTGTATGCAGCCCCGCCCACTTGGTTGGTACGCCCTTTAACGGTACAACAACCGTTAGCAGTTTGTCATTTGCAATATTTTTCATGCACAGTTAGTTAAATGGATTCAATTTTCATGCATTTATGTGTGTGTGTGAGTGTGTGTGAGTATTTGAGTGTGTCGGTGTGAGTGAGTATTTAAGTATTTTTTGAATGAATGAATGTACTCATTTGCATTATGTAAGCAATTTGTACACAATTTGTGGATATTTTGTTGAAATTTGTATTTATTTTTATGACTGACTAAAATTTGTTGTTGGCTTAAAATTGATTAGTTATTGTTTTTTTTTTATGTGTGTGTGTTAACAGCGGAAACGGAAGTTGTTGGCATATCTCTAATGTGACCAGATATTTAGTAAACAGGAAACTGCTTACAGCTGCGTGGTTTGTTATTAAATTTAAATCAAGTGGTTTGTAATTGAATTGTGTTTTGATTAGTTTGAAGCGATATAAATTGAAAATAATATTTTTGGTTAATCGGAAAGATTTAAAAATAATATATTTTTTTTCTTAATATTTTATTTGCAGTCTGTCTTTAGAAAATTGGTAAATTTAGTTGATAATAAAATTAAAATAAAAATATAACAGAAATAGAATGCTTCCAGTCAATCCCATGATTAGATTAAAAATCTTTACGGTTTTGGAAAGAAAAAGATTCAAGCTTTAAGATGATATACGCTTGTTTATACTTCATAAAAAGCAACTACGAGATTTTTTAAAAGTTATCTAAGATTTACACTTTTTTTTTTTCGTTTTTCACACTTTGATGTCATTTTTATATAATATTTTGATTAAACACCTTTACTTTTTTACATTTGATCTTAAAAAAGTATTAATTCCGAGTAAGAAAAGTCATGGTTTATCAAAATCGGTCGATAAATGTTTAAGTTACAACGCTTATTGTAAACAAGAAAATTGAACTTTCATCGACAAATAAAAAATTTTTAGATGGATAATTCGTTTGTTCATTAAGATATCGTATTTATTATATAATGAATATCAATTGATAGATATTGAATATTGACTATTTAATCGATTAATTGTCGACTAATATGTATTGTTATATGTTATGTAAGGAACCACGTAATATAAAAACTATTAAATGTTTACAATCAGGCAATAAAATATATTTACTTCCGTTTCCAAAATTTTGGTTTAAACATCACTGCGATAAAATATAAGTTCTTGCCAAATCATCATCATATTTCTACCCTATTTTATTTTGTATTCTATTTTTCAACGATTTAATTGATATTATAGTAAAAGTTTGTTTTTCTTGAGTTATTTTAAAAAAAATTCTCTTTACTGCAAAATTTGCTGTGGAAATATAAGTAACGTCACGCCAAAAAACGAGAAAATGTTTTCTTTATTTTTATCTTATATCTAAAAATCTCGTGACACAATGTTAGTTACCATACTTCTCCGAAACACCTGGACCGATTCTCATGGAATTTTGTGTGCTTATTGGTTAGGTCTGAGAATCGGCCAACATCTATTTTTCATAGCCCTAAGTGAAAAGAGTTATCCACCCCTAACATTATTTTTAAATTTTTACCATACTGCTGGAGCGATTCGCATGAAATTTTGTGTGCCTATTGGGTAGGCCTAAGAATCGGCCAACATTTATTTTTCATAGCTCTAGAAATGACCAACAAATAACTTTCCTATATGACAAAACAACCTTTGTCGGGTCAGCTAGTAGCGATATAGTATTGTAATTGCATTTAAACAAAAAAACTAGACAGTAGGAACGTCAGGGGTATTCACAATATATAGCTGCTATCAAACGATCTATGCTCATAAAGAAATAATAACAATTAATAAAACAAAAGAAAGAAGTCAGTAGAGTTTGTTCCATGCAGCAGTTGGGTTGTTAGGTGCTCCACTAAAGGACTGAGGAACTACTATCATAGAGGAGTACCAAGGAAACTGACTGTGTCTAGGACGAAATCTGACAACGAAATGCTTTCGCTTCAGTGTAAATCATTTATGTGGGGGTAGCCTCAGAAATTCAGTATTAGTTTAATTATGCAGGACATGTGCTTATAGTTCACAACTAGTTTAAGCATAACTAAGGTGATGTAGACAGCTTGAAAATGTAAGTTTTCAAAAAATTGTCTTATTTTATAACTATATTTATGCTGTTTTTTTCAATTTTGTTTGAAGTATTTTGATTATATTGCTTTCTTTTTTCTTTTTTGGGGGTTATACCAAAGTTGCTTGAGGTTTACAATGCATAAAATATCTAATTTAATATAAGAGTTAAAAAATAAGATGGACAATCCTCGCATTTAACACCTCAGATGTGCTCAAATTTCAGTCCAATTTAAAATTAGTCAATGCCAATGACAGATACCAAATTCGGTTACTGAAAGCGTCAAAAGGTAATGATTCCGGGAACTTTTTGATAAAGTTGGTATATAGAAGATTGTGACTGGAGACCCACAACGAGGGCGACAAATTCAAATTCTACATCTCGATTTAACCCGCAATTAGATTGTTATGAGTTATTGATGTTTGTATTTTATAAGGTGTGCAAAGGGAACTAATTTGATCAAACTTTGGGCTCTATTTTGCGGAGCTACGAATTGTTTGATATTCAAAATTGCTGAATCATTAAGCCGAAGTTATGTAGGCTAGTGTCCTCTGCATTTTTAGGATTCTTCAATACTTTGCTCTCTGCAGCATATAGGAGACCCTTTAAAGAACACCCTAATGCGTTTAATTAAATTCTTATATTCAGTCAAAATAAATGAAACTAGCTTACACAATTCATGAACCTTCGTAAGCGTTTTGTAGGTTAATTTTGGGTCGAAAAACACAAAAATTACAACCTGTTTTTTTGTAAGCAACATTTTCGAGATTTTTTCAAAAAAACATCTTTTGGCACTTTTTCTAGTTATTCATCAATATCTCGTGAAGAAAAATGTATCGAAATGAAATATAATTAGATAGAATGATATTGATGTAGTCTTTAGAATGATAAAAGATTTTTATTATTCAAGCTGTCGAAGGGAGTTAACGTCACGCCAAGCGAATTTTTGCTTAAATCATTATTGTCAAAAATTTTGGGCTTAATATAGTGCTACTTAGCAATTGCTTAACTTTTTCCTTTTTTTTTTGTGTAAACATAACGTCACGCCAAAATGTAAATGCCTATAGGCTTGTATAATTTATACGCTATAATGAGCATACATTTTTTTTAGCTTTCTGTTCTTTCTGGTCGTAACAGACATATATATGACTATGAAAATCTACTTTTTTCTTATTTAACGTCACGCTAAGCGAATTTTGCATAAACCATTATTATCCAAAATTGCCTTAATATAGCGATACTTAGCAATTGTTAAGCTCTTTCCATTTTTTTTCGTACAAACGTAACGTCACGCCAAAATGTAAATGCCTATAGGTTTCTTTTATTTATATTCTATAGTGGGAATAACTTTTTAAAAACTTTCTTTTTAATCACACCAGCTCACAGACAGCAGCAACCTGTCAAATCTTAAAAAACAAGTACAGTACATCCAAAAGTCGGCTTGCGCTGACTGTACCTCTGCCACTAAATTTTTATCATGCTGATCAATTTGCTATTAAGTTTATATAATTAATGTTATACATTACTAAACTAATACATCTCCACTTGGGTTCTGGGCACAAAAACTTAAATGCAATTATCCAAATTTATAGCATTCCATTAAAAGTTAAGCTCTAAATCTACAAATCCTTAAAAAAAAAGAAACTATAAAGAAAAAAAAGGATATCTCGTTTTAATATCAAATTTTGCAGCTATGATGAAAATGTTCAACGAAGGCAACTTTTAATTTGCACTCTCTGTAGTTGTCAGATGTCCATTTGGGCAGAACTTTGCCCTATTTCGGATGGTTGGAGGTGTCGGTCTGACAATATCTCCCGCTCTCTCTGCCGCACACTCTCTCCGGCTCTCACAATTGCTGGCTGTGCATGTCTCTGCTTGTGTGTGCATGCACGGACATGTTTGTGTTTAGGTTAAAACATGCTTCAATAGCTTTTTAGCATTAAATTTGAACTTTTATGTCTCTATTTGTTTTGTCGGCTGGGTTTTCTTTACTCCTTCTTCACTCTTCTCTTCTTCTACGGCTCTCTCTCTCTCTCTCTCTGCTTTCCTTCTATTTTTTTTGGTCGCTTGCGCTTTTACTTTTGTCTCTGCCTTTTTTGTGTCCTTCGGTTTTAGTGCTTGTCATTGTGTGTATCTGTGTGTTGTATGTATCTTTAAGTGTGTTTGTTTGAGTATCTGTGTGTGTGTGTGTGTAACTTTTATTTAATACGACAAATGGGCTGTAACGTGAATTTAAATAAATAAGCATTGGCATTGTCGGCCTAAACTCTCTCTCTGGCCCAACTAAACTCGTTTTTTTTAAGTGTATTTTTTTGGTATTAAGTGGAGCTTTATCTAAATTTTTAATAATAATAATTACTCTAGCAAGATTCTTTCCGCATCCTCATCTGCTACAAATATAATGTGTGCCTTTCAGGTGGGGTTTCCTAGGGTATTTAGAGGTCGTTATTAGTCGAGTGCTTCCGAACTTTACAAACTAGATTTAACGTATGTTTAGGAACTAATTTTTAATGAAAAATAACTTTAGTATCTATTTTATGATGATAAAATTTTATGCATTAAAATATTAAGCTAGTAATTGATAATGGTTGCATAATTACAGGTGCTGACAATTGTGACGTCATACATGAGCGCTTTGATAAATATTGAAAGCTGCTTATATAATGTTGTATAACAAAAAAAATGAACTGTTTATTTAGAAAATGGCGAAATGATATGAAGAACAAACCATATATATAACCATATTGATAAAGTAAGAATATCGTTCCATAATCAAGCAAAATGTTGTTTAGGTTGGCCCAGGCTTTGGCTTTGCTACTTTAAAGTTCTTGATCGAGATAATAATAGTAACTTTTGTATTTACTTTTACGACCATATTATTAAATTTTTTAAGATAAATTGGTAATTAATAATGGTTGCTTAATTAAAGGTGCTGACAATTGTGACGTCATCAGTTACATGAGCGCTTTGATAAGTATTGAAAGATTATATAGTGTTGTAAAACAATTAAAAAATATAGTGCATATGGAATTGAAAATTTAGAAAATGTAATCTAAAATAATTATTATAATTAAATTGAAAAAACATCCGCCTAAAAAAGTCTAAGACAAAAATATTATTATCAGAAAGTAATTTAAAAAAAATATGATTGAATTCCGAAAAAGATCCGCTTATTAAAGATACTAGTTTACAGCAGGTAAATGTATCCCCAACATGATTTAGTCATTACCGTAGTAAAATGGAACGCTTAAACCGAAAATAAAGTCCAAAAGTTTGGGTGGGCTTAGATAAATCATGCTTTAATTGGATATAAGATTTGAAAAAAAACAAGTCTACACTCGACCAAAAACACGTTTTCTTTCGTCATTTCTAGAAACAAATTCACGCATTATTTCTTGTAGATTGAGTACGCCTATCAAGTTTTCATGAACATGTTTATGATATTACGATTAGGTCGTTTTTGGGTCATCGTACTGCGAAGGTTTGTCTCTAAACGTCTCAACATTTTCAGCTCTGTTCTAAGGAGATCTGCATCAAAGACATTTGGGAAAGGTTTCAATAACTCTCGGATATTATCTGAGCTCGGAATATCTTTTCCATGAAGAGCACCCAGAATAAGGTTTTCAAGTTGAATAAGGGTCTTTAGACCTTCTTGATTGAAACGGTGTTTTAATTCTGTGTGTGTTCTTGATTTGATAGAACTTTAAAATAAATTTTTTTTGATAGTTGTTACAGCATCGAGTTCTGTGGATGGAACGGTATTTGTCGTGTATTCCAATCTTTTGGGTACTTTTTTTGCTCAGGAAGTGTTTGAAGAATGCAAACCAAGTGCCGTTCCTTCGTCTGTTGTGGCTTGATGAATCTTCTGAAATTTTTCATGTATTTTGATGGGTGGGCTAAAGCCCTCTAAGCTAGAGTATATACTCTAGGCTAGGAACATATCCGTCAGACTGTATCATCGCAGACATCTTTAAAAGGTTGGAATGCGAATATGTGATGTGTATTTATTGATTTCGATAACTTCTAGAATTTTGGGAATTTTGTATACTTGCTGACCTGAAACGTTTTTAGAGCTGTACGTTACGAATATATGCATTCGATTTCTAAGATTAAACAAAGTTTGACATGCCTTAAATTTTATGTTTTTATCACTTTCTTTAAGCAATATTCCTGCTTGCACAATTTTTAAAAAATTATCTAGACCTTGAAGGTAAACAATTTTTAATAAAAAAAAAAACTATTTGATTTAAGTGCTCTTAATGATTAAAGATGATTTCTGAAAATGAACAAAATTTGACAAACGCAAAATTTTATATTTTTTATCTATTTTCTTATCGCAAATTTTCTATTTGCAGAATTTTCAAACATTTTATGCATCCCTTTGGCGTAAAAAATGTTGATATTTGAAAATATATGTATCTTATATATAAAATTATCGTGCCACAATGTTAGTTAGCATACTTCTTCGAAACGGCAGATTCTCATGAAATTTTGTGTGCCTATTGGGTAGGCTTGAGAACCGGCCAACATCTATTTTTCATATTTCTAAGTGATAAGGGTTGTCCACTACTAAAATTTTGTTTTTCAGTTTTGTACAAATTTGTTTAGTGTTTAAGGAATAAATGATGATGAAAATTAATGTTTGTTGTTTTGTTATTTTTATACTACCTCATCATTCACAGCGCTCCATATCTCTTTTACTCATATACCATATATATATTATTTTTTTAACAAAGTTTTCTTAATGATCTAAGATAATTTCTGAAAATGCACAAAATTTCCCAGAATTTGCTGATTTTGATCAATTTTCTTTTTTTAAACCAAAGCTTCCTACTTGCAAAAATTTTTAAAAATTAATTTAAGGTAAATATTTGGATATTTGAAAATATGTTATTTGTTTTTATAAGCACTGAGTTTTTTTTATTTTGTAAATTGTATTGTAAATCAATGATTTTTTGTAATTATTTGAGAAATGTAGTACACCTTGCAAAGACGGTTCGTTATCTTTTGTGAGATTTTAATTATTTTTATACCCTGTACCGTATGGTACCAAGGATATATTAAGTTTGTGCAAGCCGAAAATGTATGTAACATATAGAAGGAGACGTCGGAGACACCCCAAAGTTACCTAAAATATGATCAGGGTGAATAGAGAAGTCGATATACCCATGTCCGTCTGTCCGTCTGTCCGTCTGTCGTCTGTCCGTCCGTCCGTCTGTCCGTGTGAACGCCTAGATCTCAGAGATGGTAAGAGCTAGAGTTACCAAACTTTCACATTAGATCCCATATTATTCCATAGGAGGCAAGTTTATTTTATTTTTTTGATATCGGGGATAAATTATATAGCTCCCATGGGGGTGTTTGAGACGACCTCGACAAAAAAAAAGCGTTTTAGATGAATAATTCGTTTTTTTATGAAGATATCGTAACCAAATTTGGTATTCGAAAGTTTTTTATAGTTCCCAATCACTGTACCAAATTTGATCGAAATCGGTTGACTATATCATATAGCTCCCATAGGACCGATCGGCCAAAATAACTTTTTTAAAGAAAATTTCGCTATATTTCGTTTTTTAATAAAGATATCGTAACCAGATTTGGCGTTTGGAAATTTTTTAGACCACTTAAGCAATGTGCCAAATTTGAACAAAATCGGTTGACTATATCATATAGCTCCCATAGGTCCGATCTTCCAAAAAATCGATTTTTTAACAAAATTTGTTGTGTTTCGTTTGTTTGTTAAGATATTGGGACCAAATTTGACATTCGTTAGTATTTTATAGTTCCTAAGCACTGTACTAAATTTAATCCAAATCGTTTGACTAGATCATATAGCTCCCATAGGACCAATCGGTCCAAAAACACGCTTTTTATACAAAATTCGATGTGTTTTGTTTGTTTGTAAAGATATTTGAAATAAATTTGGCATTCATATCTTTTTCAAGGTATTTAAGCACTGTGTCAAATTTTATTGAAATCGGTTGACTATATCATATAGCTCCCATAGGAACGATCGGTCAAAAAAATTTTTGCTTAAAAATTCTTCTGTTTTTGTTTTTTATGTGAAGAAATCGGACTTTATTACAAGCTAGTGGTACAGGGTATCCTAAAGTCGTCCGCGCCCGACTTTACGTCCGCCATTTTTTTACTAAACCGATTCAGATTATTTTTACCAAACTACAGATAATTAAATTACCTATCGTTTATTTATCCGTTCATATCCAATGTTTAGAAACTTTTAGGAATTTTTTAAAAAAATATATTCTGAACGCAAATATCATTGGTTTTACTGAACCGATTTTGAAAATTTGTAGATATTTTAATTCCCTACCGATTATTATTAGTACTTATATTTCTCAAATTTGATTTTTTGTCGTAATTTATCCATTCATATGAGATTTTTCGTAATTTTCAGCAAGCTATTGAAAAAATTATATTTCGAATGCAAATTTTTAAATTTAAAAATCTTTTTCATTACAGGCTCGTAAGGTTCTATCAATTACGTAGAAAATTACTGGTTGTTAGCACAAAAGGAAGAAAAATTATGTTAATAAAAAAAATTTCCCAAAAGATACAAATTATGGCAGACTTTTGTCAATATTTTGAGTAAATTTTTTATATATTAAGAATAATTTTTGTAAAAATTAGAAAAACTCAATTTATCTCAAAACCTTAAGTATCAGATAGACAATTCGTTTATTTATAAAGCTATTATAACCAAATTTGGCTAGCGAAAGTTTTTCGTCGTTCTTAAGTTCTGTACCAAATTTGATCAAAATCGGAAATAGTGTTATCAAAGGCATTAATAAATTTAAAATATACAAACTATTTAAACTAGGTTTAAGTGCCTAAAATCTGAAAATTCATTTCCAGGAAATATTATTTTTTTGCCATCAATTTTCTTTGTCCCTTAAAGGGTTAGCAAAAACTAAAGCTCATCAAACATTTGACATACTTTTAGTATCCGACACAAAAAAGAACATCTTAAGCTTAAATTACTTAATATTTCACAGCACTGGAAACATTCTTCATAATCTTTTCACGCTCTTCCTTTTTTTTTTTGTGACAACTGCTTGCACAAATTAGCGCCCTTAGCTGCAGCTGTTTTTCAACACTGCGACCGCAAACAACAGCTAAAGTCCAAGCAAACCCAAAACACCAAAAAACCCAACTTCAACCCAAGCCAAACTTCAACCGAACCAAAAACCGAACCGGAGCGAACCAAAACCAAAGTTGCGTAAAAAGCAGCGTCATCTTATGTTTAGCTTTAATTGCACATTTTGCTAGCAGCAAAATGCATTGAGGCGCGCAGCTGTGTTGGGGCCGCAGCGCCCAACTTGGGGCGCCCCGCTGAGTTTTGGGCGCTGTTTAGTTAGGGGCTGTCAGCCGCCAAGTGTCGATTTTTGTAGGGTTCTTTTAATTTTTGTTTAAGGCGTTACTTGAAATGGCGGCAAACAAAAGTTTCGTTGCAGAACTTTGCCGCAGGAACACAGAAACAGCTGTAGACGACGCTACAGTCAAGACAAGGACGGCGCGAGTGAGCGAGAGAGAGAGAGAGAGAGAGAGAGAGACAGCAGCTAAGTGCTGCAAGTGGCATAAAATGGGCTAAAGCATTTTAACAAGAAAACTTTTACGCGGTTTTTTGGCTTCATTCGTTTTCATTCAATTCATTTCTATTTTTTTTTTTTTTTTGTGTATCGTTCTGTTTGTTTTGCTCTCTCGCTCTGGCGCATGTATGTCTGTCTCGCTCTGGGCACAAATGAAATGAATTTTATATTGAAATAGTTTTAGACACTATTGGCATTTCTTTGGACCATTCGGCACTTAAGGCTCGTCTGGGTTAAATGAAATTTTTGCATTTGGCTAAAAGGTCTCGACCATTTTGAGCTCCGGCCCCTGTGTCTATGTCTGCGTAATTTGCAAATTAGAATAGTTTTTCCATGCAGTTGTTAGTAACTTTCCAGCCTGGAAACTGTATTTTTTTTTAGATTTTTTTTTTTGTATATTTAAGGCTAAGCCTGTTCGTGCTAAAAGCTGAAATGCATTTGTTTATGCCAGCACGTTTTGCATATGAACTGCTTACAATGTGTTAACAGGATTAAACATGATTTTTATATGCTGCGCCCCCTTTTGGGCGCCATATATGAAATTTATCTTTTACTTTATTTTTTGATATGCATACCGTTAAATTGGGCTTCAAACTTTTACCAGGAGAGAGAGGGAGCAACAAGGAGCTACCAACCAGCCACAGTAAAAGTTATCGGTTGCATTAATAACACTCAGACAGCGTAAAGTACACACAGCATCCCAATGAGTATCTGTATGTGTGTGTGTATCTGTGTGAGTTTCGAGTTTGCTTGTATTTATAACGGCATTTCATTGGGTATACGTGATGATAAATGCAAACAAGTTCCTTGAACGCAGCTGTGCTCGGCACACGGCTTTGGCTTTAACTTTGGACAGTTTTGTTAAGCTCATAAAAATTCAATTGGCTGAAAGAGTGAGATGGAAAGGATGGAAAGGATGCATCCATCCCTGCTAGAGAGACTAAGCTGACAGGATGGAAAGCTGGACCATCATCAGCTGTTGTTCAGAACTCCAGACGACCAACTCAAATACACATCAGTAAACAATATTGAAATATTGAATAGTTGGGGGTTATGTAGAGGGTGTTCCATGCATCCTAGTGGTTATCGTAATGTATTCAGTGAAATAGCTGAATCATATTTAAAGGGTGTTCACTATTCGTAAATACTGTTTTCCAAAGCATTCCACTTTACAAGACCTCTTGAAATTTGGCAAAAGTATCACCTTCATCTAGGTCGAATATTTTTATTTTTTTCTGCCCCTTTCTTACTATTCTTGGGAGCTTAGGGCACTACAAGAGTCTGCTTTCTAATGCGTCGGTTTCGGTAATCGATTTTAATTCTATTCGATCTGGGGATTGGCCAGATGTGACTTATCCCAGTGGTGGGGCTGCTACCTATAGCCAACTGAACGTGACGTCCCTTTATGATGAGGTTACAATACAAACACCCAGTGGAAAGAAGCTCATATTCCACATTATTAAATGGTGATCACAATTCGTACTTTTTTAAAAAATGTTTCACTTTACAAGACTTCTTCAAGCTTGGCAACCAGGTGGGGATCTAGGATTTGGTCTTGGGTTGGTGCTTTACTTTGAAGAGTATATAATTGGTATATCTGAGCTCTCGAAAAGACTTTCATCCCAGTTTTCAAACTATTGGAGTTGGCTCATTGCTCATGATAAATGGGTATTCACTATTTGTACTTATTCAAAAAGCGTTTCACTCTAGGAGACCTCTTGAAATTTAACAATAGTATCATCTTCATCAAGATCATATATTGTTCTTTGTTTTTTTCTCCCCTCTTTGTTACTTCTCTAGGGAGCAACAGTGTCTTGGCGCATGATTAAAGAGTGTTCCCTATTCTTACTTATTTAAAAATCATTATTACTTTAGAGCACCTCTTGAAGCTTGGCAACCAGGTTGGAATATAGGACTTGATCTAGGGGGTTCTTCGCTTTGAAGAGTATGTATATCTGTGCTCGCAAAAGATTTGCATCCCAGTTTACGAACTTTTCCAGGGGTCTGAACTCGATTGGTGGATCCGTGGCACTGCCGGCAAAAGTAACATCTTCGGCTTCGATAATTGATTTTATTTACCATTCGATCCATCTGTTGATTGGCCAGATGCAACTTATCGCAGTGGGTCAACTGGGCGTAGCGTCCCTTAAAGATGGCGCTACCATACAACCTTGATATGGGTACCCGGCCATGAAGGACGTGAAGGCAATAAAAAAGCGGACCTTTACGGCAAAAAAGGGGAGGAAAAGCCATTTATAGGCTCATCTCCCAGTTCTGGCTTTAACAAAAACAATATAAAACATGAGACTAAAAATGGACTCGACAAAAAGTCACTGAATACTGGAATGGCACTGAAGGCCTCAACCATTCCAAAAAACTGCTGAATTTCAGCGCCAAAAGAGCGAATATTACGCCCACCCTAAAAACGAAAAGTCTCAAGACAGTCTCTGGAACACTAAAAGGCCACTTCGCCTGCAACAAACACCCAAGACCCAAAAGTTTGAATACATACCTACTAGAAGATGAAGACCTTCAAAGGCTCCCTGTAAAGGAGCTGGTCAGTTTCCTGAACATAACGAGTGCCTAAAGGGGTGCACAAGAGATCAACTTGATCGCAGTGCCTATAGGTCTGTCCCTAACCCACGACAAAAAAATCGATTACGATTACCATACAAGCTGCCAAGGGAAGAATCTCATCTTCCGGATTATCACTCACTTTTTGCTCGCAGGTGTAATATATAGTATGTTTGAAAACCGCGTCATCTATCGACGAAGATTGCAACCAAGTTGATCGCAGTGAGCTTTTCATAGCATTTTTTATTTCTTTCTTGGAAAGCTGTGTGCTGCAGTGCTGCTTGCCGAAAGGGTTGAGGGGCTTAAGTGGGTTTGCATAGTGTAGATAATAGCAAAAAAGCAAGAATAATTGGGTTTTGGCGCTGGACGGTTCGTAGGTTCCAACCATGGACCTCTGGGATGGGAGTGCAGCACGTCAACCACTGCACCAGCGTGCCCAGATAAGGTCATAATTATATTGAATGGTTACGAGCCAGCGTTCTAGCGTACTTTGCTAGTGCAAATCAGCAGGCTGGGAAGCTCCTTGCTTAGCTATGTTAGATCAAAAAACTTTGCAAGCTCAAGAAATTGTTTTTAGGAAGAGTATTGGAAATCTAGAGAGATGGCTAGAGCTCTGTCGAAAAGAGAATGGGACATGGTGTCCGGTCTCCTGAGCACTCAGACCGAGATAGGATCCATAGCGAACATCTGAACTCCTGCCCTTATATAGAAACAGGACTAGGATGGTGGTAGGCGTTGTAAGGTGGACTACACCCTAAGCAATATGGCTGAGAGGTTGTACGTTCCCCATCACGATTTCTGCCGTAGCTCCAGAGATCAGGAATAGACAGAAAGCATCTAACACCTGCTACGCGACTGCCCGGCGCTTCTTAGAAGACAAACCCCGTTTCTACGTAGCCCATTGAGTCAGGTAGTCTAGCCTATGTGCCCAAAGCGGGTCTGACTGCTTTCGTCGAATCCTCAAAATGGTTCTGAAACATGAGAGACTTGGGCGATTAGGCATGTCCTACACTTTTTGATCCTCCTCCACAATCCCTTCCTTTCTTCAACTCCTTTCCTCCCCTTCTTTTAATTAGGCAACACAATGGACTTCATGGTCTCTAATTGATCTCAGTCACTATCTGAGCTGCCTATACAACCTAATCTAACTTATTGAATATCTACGTAACTTTACTTTGCCAAATTCAAACTGGTCAAAAGCAAACTCTTAAGCAACAAATTTTAAAGCTAACCAAGTTTTTTGTCAAAATTTCCCATTAGAGTCATTTTTGTTGTTGCTGCTTTACCAAATTTCTACACCAAATTGAAATCCACAAACGACAGTCACATACAAAACTCGGAGTTTCTCAAACCTATTTTAAAGGCACTATTTTCTCATTATTTATTTTCAACTAATTAGCGGTTTTTGTTTCCTGCAATTATGTCATGTAAACGAGGGCAGACTGAGAAGTTCGGTAAGGTTTTTAGGTGCCTCAACTGTGCAGTTTCTGCATGAGTCGCTGGAGAGTTATGAGTTTTGTTTTTAATAAAAATATGAAAAGAGAGATTTAAAAAAATAATAATAATAATTTTGAGAACTTTAATCATGAATATTTTGATACATGGTTATGAATAAAGCCCACTTTTTCAACTCTATTTCCAACACGGGAATTTTTAAAATATAATAGTTGGATTTTGAAGATTTTTGTGCTAGAAGAGATAAAATGATATCCCATATATTTTCTAAAAATTAATTTAGAATTTTATGCTCTACAATTTAATCAAATTTATTTGCCAAACAATCGATTTTTCAAATCTTCGATCTTATGATTTTGGGACGCGATTTTTAATATAAAAAATATACACATTTTTTTTTGCAAAAAAATCTATTCTAAAAGCCTCTTGGTAATTTTGGAACATAAGATATTATCGAATAATATTAAGAGAGTTTTTCCTCTACAATTCTGCTACACTTACAAATGAACACCATTTATTTGCTATAAAACCGATTTTTAAACCTTCGATCTTGAATGTTTGAGGACACTGACATGACAATTTAAAATTTTTGCGCTCTATTTCAAACGGTTTTCTCTAAAAAAAATATTCAGAACGATTTTGTAGAGATTTTAATGCTCTACAATTATTTTGAATATCTAAGCAAGCAAATTCTATTTGCAATGAAATCGATTTTTGAGTCGTTTGATATTGAATATTAAGGGAAACGGAATACTTTTTTTCGACAAATATCCAAAACAGGCTGAAAACTTTTGTATGCATAAAAGTTATCGATATTTTTTTCTTTCTCTTAGTAAACTGACATGTTATCGTTTTTATACTTAAGCAAAGCGGAGCTTTTAAATTTTGAAATAAAATGTTTTAATTTATTTCCATTTTTGCCAGCTTTTTTTGGCTCTCTCTCAGCCTACCCTCGTAAATTTATATAATGGCATTATATACATACGATGAGCTGTCATGGCAAGTGTGGACGCAAAGGGCGGGGGTGATGGGGGAGGATGTGGCAGCCACAGTCTAAAAACATTTTATATGTTATCAACTATCTGCTGCACGATACTCACACCTAGACACACCACACACACAGCCACACACACTCCCTGGTGAGTCATGTTACTAATTAGTAACGAAAATATGCGACACACACGCACACAGTTACCTGCACACACACACACACACACAGAGATACTCACACACACAGATACACCTGGCTGAGCTTTCAAGTTTTTGCAGCTGACAAAACTTTATGGCGCTATGGGAGCTAAACGCACTCATAGAACCCATCATAGAACCCATACAACAAGCCACTACCAACACCTACTCACACACACACACCAGGTGTGCGTCTGTGTGTGTGCGTATCCTTGTAATATCCTTGTTGCACTAAGCCCAGTTTCAGATGAAAATGCTGCCAATGGCTTAAGTTTACATCTGGGCGGCAATTTGTCCCACAGTTTATTAACTTGCTTAGGGTCTCTTTTTTAGTTGAAAAATAAAAATATTTGAACTAAGTCAACAACTAATCCATGGAACTTAGAACGGGGACTGGGGATGCTGAGGTGAGTCCTGGCACATGGAATATGCTAAGCATGCCCTTTAGTAAGGCATGGCCAACAAAGATAGTTGCCAAGTTAGTTGCAGCAGCTTAATCTCTAAAATTCCTTTATTATTAATATTAACATGAGAAAAACAAAATTCTTAAAACTTTTTAAAAATAGTTGACGGTTGTCACTTTGGCAGCGAAAATTAAAATTATGTAGGGGTCGTATTCATTTATCCAGATAAGAAGGGATCAAAAAAAAGGCATCTGTCCTTGAAGCTGTAAGTTGCATTTTTGTTTTTAAATATTCTCAACATTTTCTAATAACAAAATCTGTGGATTAATGCATCAAATATATAGTATATTATCCTTATATATGACAGGCTTAAGGTTGTGCTATTGGAATATGAGTAGAATTCAATCAAAAGAACTATAATGGCAAGGATAGTTCCATCCCGTGTCATTGTCAAGCAGCAATAAAGGCATTTAGCAATGCCTAGATCACATCAAGGCAGGTCAAAGAAGCGAGAACGTCACTGGATAAAGTCACTTAAACAAAATTGACATAGTGGATAGTGGACTATGTCGCTTCTGTAGCAAAGAGGAAGAAACTTCTTCGCATGTATTATGGGAATGTATGGCACTCGCCGGTAAAAGAAACAAGCTCCTGGGCAGGTACATTCCCCCCCAAAGATCTTTAGTACCATAAGTCCAAATAAAATACTGAAATCCATGCAGACTATAGGAGTTTTGGGAGAGCTCTGAGCCATGAAGGGGTACAACATATGAACTAGGGTCGCAGTACATATTTACTCTCAATCTTACATATAAAATTCTTGTGTCCCAATGTTAGTTACCATACTCCTCCGAAACGGCTAGACCGATTCTCATAAAATTTTGTGTGCCTATTGGGTAGGTCTGAGAATCGGCGAACATCTATTTTTCATATCCGTAAGTGATAAGCCCCAACATTTTTTTTTAAATTTTTTCCAAACTCCTCCGAAACGGAGTAAAGAAACTTATATTTCACGTGTTACGGGTGTTCTTATGAACGCTTGGATAAATTTCAAATCTGATTTTGGCGTGCGTTAGAGGTTGTCAATATGGAAGTTTTTTGGAAGAAATGCAACGAATTAAATTAATTATCAATCTAATCGTACTGCCCTGGAACGTAAAGATCGCAACGAACCTGAAAGAATTCGGTTCGACAGATCCGTGAAGCGCAACATTAGACTAATAATGGTGCAAGTTTGAATCGAGCTGCAAACTAATCTAAAAATCTTATATTTTTTCAGATAAGCTATCTAGAGAATCTTACGATGTTTATTCACTTTAAGAGTATTCGAAAAGTTTGGGCAGGACAACGTCTGCCGGGCCCACTAGTCATAATATAGATGACAAGATTTTATAACCTTTCAAAGAAGTTTACTTCATCTTCTTCTTAAAATTCTTGTTCCCTAGTAGGGCATAGGGCCGAAGAAAGCTCACCAAGTACCTTAGAACTCACTTTGAATTAGAATGAGAGAATTAGATGAGACTAGTTGTCTAGGAAGAGGCTCAAACACCTGTGTCATCATATCAATTCCTATATCTACCTATATTTATTCCTATTATTAACAGTCCGAGTTCATATAGTCCCCTCGTCTCGAAATCTCGAACTCCGTAAAGTCATATACTTTCATTTGCTCACTTTTTTAGTATCTAGTCCTATTACTACTCATTCTGAGCTCATTCTATGAACGCCGTGTCGAAATCTCAAAAAGGAGCTAGTAGGAGTAGAATTAATTACTCATTAAATTTTTCATGATATTTCTTTTGGGCCTTTCGTCTTGCCAATCTTCTCAAAGATAAAAGACTATACAGCGAAGTTATCGAATTTTTTTTATACATAAGCCTATTTTTGTTAGTATTTTATTTTTCATAGTACGTTAACATAAAGTCTACCTTCCGGAAGATCTTTCGAACTTCTTCTTGAAATCAAAAGAACCTAAGTTCTTGATTATTCTAGACATAGTTTTTATAGGGATAACAGCAATAAAAAGTTGCTACAAGCTCTGTTCATCATTTAGTAACCCTTCGATAATAGCCTTTTAGATTCATTATCTGATTTTGTTTTTTATTATCTATTCCTATTACCAATCGTTCGAGTTCATATAGAACTCCGTCTCGAAATCTCAAACTCAGTAGCAGCTAGGCGGAAAGTAGAATTACTTATAAAAACTTTTATGATATTTCTTATGGGTCTTTCGTCTTCCCGTCTTCTCAAAAATAAAAGACGATATATCGAAGATATTAAATTTTTTAAATAAGCTCAGTTTTGTAGCTATTTCCTTTTTCATTGTACATGAATACAAAGACTACTTTCCGGAAGTTCCTTCAAGCTTTGGCTGAAATCAAGAGAATCTGAGTTCTTGATCATTCTAGACATAGTTTTTATAGGGATGATAACTCTAAAAAAGTTCCTGCAAGTTTTGTACAGCACTACAGGGTTAGTCCATTCGATATATAAAGTTTTAAACTCAATATCTGAGTTTGATTTAGCATGTTTGGTGCGATTTTGAATTATGATCTAAATTTTAATTGAACTATTTCTTTTTTACAAAACTTTTCAGATGTTGACTTTCCGTGTTCAAGCTAATTACACTCAGTTTTTAAAATTGAAGGAAGGCAGGGAATACTGGATGTCCGAATAAAAAAATCATTTTTTATTTTACACTTTTTTTTTGGTTTCTCAAAGGTACTACATACAAATTATATCTCTGGCTCCACCAATTAGATTAATAACTCCTAAAAATTATTACAAACTAAATATCAAACTTTAGCCAGACACAATAAATGAAATACAAGTCCTGTCGTAACTGTCTTCCCTCATTATATCATTATGGAAACGTGACTAACCATTATATACATACTTACAGATATCACATACAGTGGGCCTACAAATTATTCGGACACAACAAATTTTCAACTTTAACGCGCCTTAACTTTGCAGATGGGAACAATTCCAGTTGTACGTTTCACAAAGAAAATTATTAAAAATTTAAATTTTTATAAAGAAAAACTTAACCAAACCAAAATGAGCGAAATCTGATAGAAGCTCCAAAAATTTCCATCCAACAAGATTTTTAACGATGTTTTTAAAACATAAAACTGGAATGTTATTCTTCAACATGCCGAAAAAATAAATTGTTTCGTTATTATACCGTATTAGTGCCATACAAAGCCTCTCCTTATTAAAAGACTCTGCCGTTCGGATTCGGCTATAAACCGAAGGTTCCTGCTCTTTTCGAACAGTTATTAATAGAGATTCTTATGCCCCTTCAAGGGGTCAGTCAGGCAATTATATATTATACCAATGCGCAAAATTATAGCTTGAAGTTGAAAACTTGAAGTGTTCGAATAATTTGTGTTCCCACTGTATATAAAATAAGTAAGCAACTATGGTAAAGGGCGTCATTGCGCATACGCCCCATTTGTTAGTAAGGCAACAATGGGTTTGGTGGCAGCTTGTTAAGGTCCTGCCACATTTTCCGTGTCATTTTGTCATAGACTGCATTATAAAGTGAAACTAAATACTAATCAAATGTCGCCACCACAATATTGACTGACATCCTGATGACGTCACATTCTGTTTTGACTGTCTTATTATTATAGCGCCAATGTGCCACCTAACTTTACCATTAGCACTTTAAAACTTTGTAAACACCTTAACATATAATTTAGATCTGTTAACTTGTTGCCCATGATAATGACAGTTCAAGTCCCACCCGAAAGACTGATTTAAACTAATATACAATTTTAGAGTATTTAATAAAAATTGTTTAAAAATAGCATTACGTAAAATACTTTAAATAACTTTATATATAAACAATATTAAAATTCAATATTCCACCTTGAAAAATGTTGCGTCTAAAGGCTACTGTTTGAACGAGTTGTGAATTGTAAGCTGAACTAAGACTAAACGTAAGCATGGGATAAGCTATGTTAAATTTATGTTAAGGCCATGTTAACATTACATTGCCATCACATTATATATACATACATAGCAGCGCTGTTCAAGAACTTTTAACATATCCAATAAAAATAATGGCTTAAAATACTGTGAAAAAGCCAACTTCTCTTTGAAGAGAAATTTAACAAGGTCGAGTTTCTTAAAGGTTTTTGTATGCTACAGAGTCTTATTACAAATTCTTAAGTCTCAAAGTCGCATATACTCAAAATTCAGAATACGCATCCATATCAACGATTATACAAATTGAAAACATGATTTTGAAAATGCTTTGCTATTCGTACTTGAGCTGATAATTAAAGTCTTGAGGATTATATTATAGTAAGGAAAACCAATCACGTCTAAGGCCTAGGCATGTATGCTTATACAACATAGGCACCAGGGCTCCATACCCAGTCGAGGCAATTGTTTATAAAACTTTTGTTTTAAACACTATTACATGTTTGCTAATATACATATATGCTGTGAAAAGTTGCCTCATAAAGTGGGTTTTACAAAGTCGGCTAAGCCGATAATGTAAATCGTTGAGGCAAGCCCTAATTTAATTAATTTGACAGAGTTGCCACCCACAGCCCCTTCCCTGAAAAAGATTTAAAATAGTAGCCCTGTTCAAAATTTTTTGAAATGTCAAAGTCGTAATTTTAAATCGAATTTCTACTCTACGTCTTGACTTCGTTCGGAACAAAATTCTAATTTAAAAGTTAAAACTAAAAATTGTACAATCCCTCATAAGCTGCAGGAACGCATCACCTATTGGAGATCAACATGATAGACGATTAAACATTAATTGATTTACATGCATATCAATAGTTCTGTAACAAAAAAAACACAAATAACCAGAAGATCCATTGAAAAACCTGTTCCATACGAGAGACTCGGTATCTGTATCTTTGATATTTCTTCTTAAGTTTTAAGAACCTCATCCATACTACACACATGCGTAACATTATGTATATATCCAGCGCTATGAAAAAATTATTACATATTTGGATGAATACAGCTATATAGAGTTGTTCTAAGGTCTCTAGCGGCAAATTTTCAGCAATTATGGAAAGGTTAGTCGCGTCCAATGCCAGTTCTTGAAATATTTCGGATTAGATGGCCGTAGCAAAGGTGGCACAATGCGCTTGAAATGGTTCGATCTATTGGATGCAGTTCTAATCCCTCTGAATATTATTGCCAGCGCATTATCGAGATTGCGACCAAATATCTGAGCTACAATTTCAGACTTTAATTGGTTATGCTCAAGGGAGTCGCCAAAGGCACTAACTAGACTCGAGGCTTTCCTTGAATCCAAATACTTGTATGCGCGAATAACAAACATCACTTGGCAGATGTCCACTGCGGCATTTATAAAATTTATCCGGATGCGACAGCTCCTTGCATACATTGCATAACATTGTATCCGTCAAATCTTCTTCCAAACGCCGCATTTTACTAGGAGTCAGCTGATCATCATGGTTCTCTGAGTTCGACATTCTCAATTATGGATCCAATAAGACACATTTACATGAAAAACATTTTTGATGCTGTGACTACGTAAGTAATTACGTGTTTTTTAAATTATAATTAACGTTTGATATTTTAGGTAGTTTATATCCTTTACAAGAAACAAAATCGAATACACGCCACTGCGTGACTCACGCGGACGGCGTGCAGTTTGCATTGGCTCGATTATGGTAGACTAAACAAATACAGACGAAGGAGAACCAGCAGCAGTCCCATAAAAGGCTGCACTTATATTTTTTTTTTGAGTAATACAGAAGGACTAGCTGCAACGGTTATCTTATATATATTTTATAAAAAATAAATAAAAATCACGCAAGCACAGAATTTTCGTTGAACTTTGATTTACTTTATAGCAGTAAGATTCACAGTAGTCTTAGGATGTCTCTCGTGGTACTTATTTGATTTCTGTCCATGTCATCTCGTAACTTTTTTTCCTGATAGATGGACATTCTTTGTATATTAGACGCATATATAACAAAAAATATTAAACATAATTTGGACAGTAAAAATATCATCTTTATTTTTGCCAAACTAAGGTCAACGTTAACTCCTTTTCTTCCATAAAAACGGGACGGGATGCAGTGTCGTGGGCAATATAGTTCAGAGGTTGCATGTTCCTCATCCCGATTTCTTCCGCTAAGGAGCTAAGGTTCTGTATTAATTTCATCTATAAAGTTTTGATCAAAGTTCTTTCGTTGCCTTATATTTCAATACTCTAACCCTATGTCAGGCATTCCAAGAGTAAGATCAAGAAACTTCAAAGTACCAAGTTACCCGGCATGATGTGTGTCCTGAGATCAAAAAGAACGGAACTCAGAAAGACTCTTAAAAAGGAACGGAACTCAGAAAGAAACTCCTAAGAAGCTTTAATGCTATCCTTAATATACAGTGCAAAGATTTTCTAAATTGCAAAAAATCGAAATTGCTGCATCGAATTCAATCCAGTAGCTTTTATAGTATGATTGTAAATCGAGGAGCTCTACTGCGAAGGAACGGGGTAAGATATCGACATGAATCTACAAGCATCTCGTGAAAAAGTTAGAGCTCTTAACTCAGAACTAAACTTTACGTGACCCACTGCCACATCATGAAAGACTTTGATAAGCTTCTTAATGAGCACTACGCGGAATTCCCAAAAATCTCAGTAATTCCCGACTACGATAATCCCTAATTTCCACAGTTTTCATCGTATTGGAAATGCAACAGTCGTGCCCTGTTAATCGCAAAGCTTTCCCACGTAGGAACGGAGTAAGATATCGACATGACGCGAATTGGATCTGCAAGACGATAAAGCGCATCATAACTCTCATAGTCTCTGAGCTGATTTTGCTGATACGACCAAATTGATATACTTCACTCGGGGGTTCCTCCTGTTCATAATAGCCTTGTGGGTAAAAAAAACTAGCTAGGTAGATAGAAGATGCTTTTATACCAATTCTATGGCAAAAATTATTGTATACTCATCGCTCATAAAATCTAAAGTAAAGTTTTGGTATACAGCATCTTCCAAAGTAACTCGAAACAAGTAAAACATAATCCCTAACAGTATTATTTTTTTAGAAAAGGTACTAAGGCGCTCAAATTCGCATTACAAATAAAAAAAAACAAAGCTAGCTTTTTAAAAAATAACTTTACCATAGTAGCCCTGGTTTGTTTCCTTTTAAATGTCAAAGTCTTGGATTTTAAATCGAATTGCTAGAGAGCTCAGTCTGTGTTGTGACTTCGTTGGGAACACTTCTAGATATCAGATTTCAAAATTCAAAATTTTAAATACAACAAAACAAAATTTTAAAGTTAAATGCTACGAGAAACATTTACTTATATATTATATAAACTGTAAGCAAAAAATTGTTATTTTTAGTTCTAGAGCCAAATTAACGATTGTCATTTTATTTCAAGAACTTATTACATTCGATGACCGAATTTCGATTATAGTTATCATGTAACTGTTTGAGGACCCTAGAAGCGCGACTCGCAAGGAGGCGTGGTACTTGGCGTACGGTCGAAATCGGAACTCGAAACACATATATACAAACGGTAAGCAAAAAAGTATTTTTAACTCTGGAACCAAATTAACGATTGACATTTTATCTTAGGATGACTTGATGACTGATTTTCAAAATTCCATGTTATGTTTGAGGACCCTTCAGGCGTGACTCGCAAAGAGGCGTGTTGATTGGTGTTCGGTCGAAATCTGATTAATTCAGATTACGTCTCAAACAGATCAAAATTCGATAGAAAAGCATACAAAGGGCCACATCCAAAGAATAAGATTGAAAATAAAAAAGGTGCACCAACCAATTTCAATTACTTTTTTTTTAGATTTAGAGCCATCTGCACCTTTGTCAGTTGATATTAATTTCGTGCCATAACGTCCACAATATAGTCAGAATTTTTCTTGTTTATTATTCCCGACTATAGAATTCCCTAAACCAATGACGTTTTCAAACATGCAAGCAAAGTGGCTTAAATTTAATCATTTTTGGCTATAACTCCCGAAGTTCGTATTAGATTTTTATTAGAAGCAAGTTTTAACTGTTTTTTGGGAAGGCTTTGGAGAAGGACTATAAAGTTTGAGCGAGCGGAAAAAGATTACAACTAATCTCAGAGATTGCAAATAATGTATTTTAGTAGTTTATCTCTTAGTTCATTGCCAGTCCCCAAAGATCCATCTGAATAAAACTTGTATCATCGATCTAGAAGTGTATTCTTATTTCGCCCCATGACCATGGGTTATATACAATTTGATTCTTCCTATGTTGACGATTTCCGATTTGGTTTATATCTGCACTCCGTTCCGTGCGACGAATTTGAGTTTGAAAGAAAAAAAAGTGGTGTGAACTAAATCCGAAACCGAGCTACAAAGAAATCTTTGCAACCTTTGAGATAAAATTCAAAAATTTCCTATATTAATAATAAAATAATCGGTTTATGGTTTTCAACGATATTTTTGGAGCCACTGATTAACAGTTCAAGCTCCAAAAATTACTAGGATTGTTGAGATCATGGTGAGGTTTATGCCAGACATAACAAGAAAATACTTTTTAAGTCTTTTTTTAATGCAGACATTGAAAACATGCATAATCGCAGTCCAATATTATCTCTGAGCTAAAATTTTCATCGGAGGTAACCTATACCCGAATAGTGTAGCGTTTTTCCAGCGAAGATATACGCAGTCTGGCCAGCGGCTAGACTTATTGGCACCTTGGTCGGAAGTCCAAGGAACGTTGTAATTCTTGTCGATAGTCAGGCTGCTATTAAAGCTCCTTCATCACATACACTAGCGCTCAACCGTATCTATCACCACTCAATAACCCCCTACTGGGTTCCGGGTCACTCAGGTGTCCTTGGTAACGTGGCGACGGACGAGTGCGCCAGGAATGGTTCAGCGCTGGCAACTTACCTTGCGGTTACGGATATAAAAAGACCATTAAAGGACGTCGTATCGTAAATCAGGGAGACGACTACAGCTCGGGCAGAACGAGAATGGGATATGTTGTACGGTTGTCGCATCTTCCGAGAACTTTGGCCAAGACACGATCCAAAGCAAACATTTGAACTACTGCGCTTCTATAAAAACAGGACTAGGATGGTGGTAGGCGTTGTAACGGGGCACTGCACCAGAGGCAATATGTCTGAGATGTGGCACGTTTCCCCTCACGATTTCTGCCGCAGCTGTAGAGATAAGGAAGGGACAGAAAGCGACCAACATCTGCTATGCGACTGCCTTCTTAGAAGACAAACCCAGTTTCTGGGTAAACTATTCTTTGAGGATATGGGCAGTCTTACCTATGTGCCCATAGTGTATCTGACTGCTTTCGTCGAATCCTCAAAATGGTCCTGCAACATGAGAGACTTAGGTGATTAGGGATGTACAGTTTTTGATCCTCCTCCACAATCCCTTCCTTTCTTCAATTAATTTTCTCCCCTTCTTTTAATTAAGCAACACAATGGAACTCATAGTTTATGGGTTATCTCAGTCACTAGCTGCCTATACAACCTAACCTAACCACAAAAGACATCCAAAAATTGGCAAAAATAGAATCAAGTCCAACAAAGTTGAGGCATAAGGATACTTTTTATTGTAATATGCGTATAAGTTTTTGGCCATTTTGTTTCTGTGTCTGGTTTCTGGTATGTATGGTGTGTGGTGCGTTACATCCGGGATAAGATACATTTCTGCAACAAAATCGAACGAATGCAAATCTTCACGCCTCCGCGGGTGGGTCTCCAAGAAGGTTGCGCGGTACCATCTTCGATTTTGTTATAATTGTATAGTTAAACGATAAAATAAAATGTTTTCAGTTTCTTGCAGTGTGATTCCACCTTAAAATATTAAACGTTAATGCTAGTTCCCAAAAAATATTTCTTTTGTACTTACTTTAGTTTGTCATTGTATGTGAAAAATGTTTTGCCAAAAATCGCTCTTATAAATTTGTTTTTTTTTAACTTAAAATTTTTAACTTTTTATAATTTAGGTCTGCTTGTAATCAAAGTCGAAACGTAAACTGAGCTCCGTAGAAATTCGATTTAAAATGAAAAACTTTGACATTTGAATAAATGTTCAACAGGGCTACTATGTTAAATTTGTTTGAGGGATGGGATTTTTTTTTGAGGGTGGCAACTCTGTCAATGAACCCGCGAGCCACCGAAGACTTGTTGGGTTTATCACAAAGTTTCTCTTTGCAAAAATGGCAGTTTGTTTTTTTTTTTTGCAAAATTCCCAAACGTGGTATCTAGCTAGATCGCAAGGTTTTAGCATATCCGCAGGGTTGATTCGTTGTAAAGGTGACGCAAAAATGTTTAGGTCAGGTTTTAAGATGTTGGGAAATCGGAATGTCTAGTAAATTGGGGTTGGTTAAAATGAGATAGGGGCGAAGTCGCGGAAGGCACTAAACTGCAGTTTTTTGAACGGATTTACTTTAAGCGTGCAGAGCAGTTCACAAAATTTCTATAGCACATAGGGTGTTTTTTTTACGATTTTTAATTTGGCGGTAAACAGAAGTGCAACATTTTTTAACTGCTTGATTAGGTGGGACGATAACTCACAACCGGGCTGTCATAACAAAAACCAAGCAATACCATCTAAAGCCAAAAATTGCTATTAAAAGTCAATTCCGTACTTCACTGAAAGTCAAAAGCCCCGCAACTTTTTTTCAAAAGATGATGCCCATTATGTTAAAAATAAAAATAATAAATAATATTTAATAATACTGTAAGCATGCATAATAGGAGTCCAATATTTTTTATTAGAGGTAACTTATCTAACGGACTTTGATTCGGCTTAAAGAGATTTGTGGCACACCTCTGATAGCATCTCCTAGTCTTGGTTGCTGAGTTCCAAATAAAACGGAATCTATTGCTCGTAAAGCGATTTTTAAGTAGATTCTTTTGGTGACTCGTCTGAGCTGTCATTGTAAAGATTCTAAAGACAATATGTTTGGAAATTCCGTTTAAAAAGAATGTCTAAATTGAACTTTTGGCAGATTCTATTGAATTAATTCTGCAAATATGAAACTTGTAGGAACTAAGAGTAAAAACCATAACACCTTTTTATGAGCTGCGTTCCTAATCACTGACTAGTTTGTCTGAACGCCTACATCATAGAGACCATAGTAGCTAGGGTGACCAAACTTAAAAATTAAACGCCGAATTTAAAGATTCGGGTTCTCAAGATTTAGGTTTTCAGACTTCCCAACCAAAAGCTTAGGATAATTGTTTTGTATAGACCTCTATTCAATCACAGATCCAAAATAAGTACCACAAACAAATATACAAAATAAAAAAAACGAACCGGTTCGTTTTTATTTTCCCATAAATAAAATATAATACATATATTAATAGCGCTAGCTAGGCGCTATTCTCATATTGGCAAGTTATAACATAACGATCCAAAAGGAGATTATGGTCTATTGTATTAAACCAATATTGAAGTACTGCAAACACACGCCTCCTCGTGAGTCTCTCGGTCTACTGGATCCTCCATCGAGTCCGCGCGGTACCATACTTTGTAACAAGATATAATAACCTAAAATAACAAAATTTAGTTCTTCACTTCGAAAAAATTTATTTATTTTACTTACATTTTTATTTTGTTACGTCAGTGTATAATAAAAAATATATTTTTATTTTACTAAAATTTTTTGTTTTTACGATAAATTTTGGAAATAAAAAATAAATAATAATCACTAAAATTTGATGAACTTAGAATTTTGTAGAGTAACATATGTCTGTTATAAGCAAAGTCATTTTGTATACTGAGCTCCCTAGAAAATAGATTTAAATGTACTGACTTTGACATTTGAATAAATGTTGAACAGGGCTACTATGTTAAATTCGTTTGAGGGAATGGGGTGGCAACTCTGTCAAATCGGCTGAGGAAGCCACGAACTACCAAAAACGTGTTAGGTTTATTACAAAGTGTCTCTTATTCTTTAATCTTTGCAAAAACTCCAAAACTTGGTACCAAGCTAGATCGTGAGGTCCAAGCATATCTGCAGGGATGATTCGCTATAACGGTGAAGCAAAAACGTTAAGGTTGGGTTTTGTGATGTGGGGAAATAGTTGATAAAATTTGGATTTTTGGATATTTAGAAGTTTTTAAACGGATTTACTTTTAGCGGGTTCCAGAGAAAATCGCAAAATATCTATACGGTGTTTTTTTGCGATTTTAGAAATCAATTGTTTGGTAAACAGAAGTGCAACGTTTTTTAACTGCTAGATTAGGTTCATCTAGCCATTCAATGATGGATATTGGGTGCTTGGACAATCGGGAGTGGATGGTAACACGATCGCTGACGATCTAGCACGACAGGGTGCCTCCACCCTGAATACATCTCCCGCGGCGTTTTGGTATTATTTAGTCCACAATCAAGACCATGATAAACAAATGGGCTGCAGGAGAATGCGAGTGCTTGTCAAACCTCTGGATGCGATCAAGAAAAAAGGTCTTGGCAGAACGGACCTAAAGCTTCTGGTACCTTACCTATCTGGCCACCATACCATTTACAGAAAATTGGCCTATCGGACTCTTTAGAGTGCAGATTCTGTCTCGAGGACGATGAATCCACCAGACATATTCTCTGTGACTGCCCAGCGCTGGTATGGGACAGAGCCAGTCACATGGGAAAGGAACGGATTCGTCCTTTCCATCACAGGTCAATAGCAACAAAAGACCTACTGCAATTCATGCGAAAAGCGGAAAGTCTTTTGCTTTAACTGAGGGTTTGGTACAAAAGACATTTTGTTCGCAGTGCCCCAACTCTCTGTGAGGAACCCTTTTCGCAAAAAAAAGTATGTATATATTGGAAAGAATTACCAGCTAGAACCAAAAATTGGTATTGGTACCCCACTAAAAATATTTGTCAAGGGGCACTAAAAAGGCCTTGTAGACAGATTCATCCTTAAAACAAAGTCAAGATGGTTCATCTTGATAACTCCGGTTCTGTAAAAAAAATATCTTTCATTTTCATGCGCATTTATTTTTGTAATTTGACATTTAACCCAAAGCCTGCTACATTTTTCGTAGACTTTAGATCCAAAAGTTTGCGATCTACCGTTTGCTTAATGACTCTGTGCGAAGATTTTACGAGGTGGATGTAAGAATGGGAAATGCCACTCTTAAGCATTGGCAACACCTTAGCGACATCGTTCAACTCTGCAGAAGTAGCAAATGCATTGGTTATGTTAGGCTATATAGGCAGGTCCAATAGTGACTGAGATCACCCAGAGACCATGAAGTCCATTGTGTTGCCTAATTATAAGAAGGGGAGTAAAGGAATTAAAGAAGGGGAGGGATTGTGGAGTAGAATCAAAAACTATGGGATATCTCTTATCGTATAAGTTTCTCATGTTGCAGAACCATTTTGAGGATTCGACGAAAGCAGCCAGATCCGCTATGCGCGCATAGGCCAGACTACCCAGATCCTCAAAGAATGGCTCACGCAGAAACTGGATTCGTCTACTAAGTAGCGCCAGGCAGTCCTATGGCAGCTGTTGGATGTTTTCTGTCTCTTCCTCTCTTCCTCTGCGGCAGAAATTGTGATGGGGAACGTGCAACCTCTCAGCCATATTGCCTCTGGTGCAGTGCCCCGTTACAACGCCTACCACCATCCTAGTACTTTTTTTATTGAAGCACAGGAGTTCAGATGTTCACTTTAGACCATATATCGGCCAGGGTGCTCGGGAGATACGACAACCGGACACCATGTCCCACTCTCTTTCCGTCAGTGTTCTAGCCGTCACCCTGACTTGCGATATGACGTTTTGTAATGGTCTTTTTATGTCCGTAACCGCAAGGTTAGCTGCCAGCGCTGAGCTGTTCCTGGCGCACTCGTCCGCCGACTCGTTACCAGGGACACCTGAGTGACACGGAACGCAGCAGAGGGTTATTGAGTGGCGACGGATACGATTGACAGCTAATTAGTTTACTCTTTATAGTATGTGATGACAGAGCTTCAATTGCAGCCTGACTATCGACAAGAATTACAATGTTCCTTGGACTTCCGCCCAAGGGGCCAATAAGTCTAGGCGCTTGCCAGATTGCGTATATCTCCTCTTGAAAAACACTGCACCAGTCGGGGAGACGGAATGAAAGCTTCGTCAAAGGCTCTTCAGAGAAGATGCCTGCTCCTGTGCCCTTATCCATCTTCGAACAATCAGTATACGAGGTGGGGTCAAAAAATAATGTGACTTTTCAAATTTCGCGGGCAACGTATTTTCGATTATCGACTTTTTTGGTTTTGTTGTGTTGGTACACTCTTCCCGAACATCTGTACCAACTTTCAAGTGAATGGCATTTTCTGTTTGGTTGTGAGAGGCGTAAAGGTTATAAGTTTTTTGCGTGCACGGCGATTTTTTGTTATCGAAAAATATGGATCAACGGATTTGCATCAAATTTTGTGTAAAAATAAAATTAAGTGCTCCGTAACTGTTCTGAGTAAAAAAAATGTTTACAAGTGGTACAAACTCTTCCAAGATGGCCGGGAAGATGCCAATGACGAGCCTCGCTCTGGACGCTCAAGCACGTCAACAACTGATGGAAACGTTCAAGCAGTGAAGAAAATTGTTTTGGAAAATCGTCGCATCACTATCAGAGAAGTTGCTGAGGATCTCGGTATATCGCTTGGCTCGTGCCATGAAATTTTTTCTAACGTTTTGGGCATGAGACGAGTGTCAGCGAAGTCTGTTCCGAAATTGCTAAATTTTGACCAAAAGAACCGTCGTATGAGCTTCGCTCAAGAGCTGTTGAATGACGTCAACGTCGACCCAGATTTACTCAAAAGGGTCATAACTGGTGACGAATCATGGGTATATGGTTATGATATCGAAACCAAAGCCCAATCGTCCCAATGGAATCGGCCAGTAGAGCCAAGACCGAAAAAAAAAATATATATATATATATAGTTCTATGGATACATATCCAGTGACTCCGGTATTTCGTTCGTATGCATGAAGGAGCTCCAGCGAGTAAGCTACTCAAAGGGCTAGCTATGGGGTCGTTCGTGCCTTCGTTTGCAGCACCAAGTAGTGCTTGGCTTTGGTAGCCAAGAGTCTAGAAAGCATGCGCAAAGCAGATAGAAACATCAGGTCGTAACCTTATAATGGGTTATAACCATTTAAGTAAAAGACAGTTTTAATTTTGTTTTTGCCGATTAACGATAAAATATAATTAAAAACTTCGCTTCAATGTTACATCTCAATTTATTTGTAAAATTAGGGTCGCATCGCCTTTAATTCGGCCAGTTGTTCCGCCGTTTGATCTAACAAGTTATCATATTTCCACTTTACTTCTTTAATATCTTTAATTATTTCTTCCTTAACGTACTGCATTTGTTCAACATCTTTTGGATCAGTAGCGTGCTGAATGTAGTTTTCGGCTTTTCGCAACATTTCCTTTAAGTCCAACCTATTAACTTGATAAGATTGTAAGAATTCGCTGTTTGTCTTCTTTATTTCATGAGCCAAAGCGTCAATCTTTTTACGCTGATCTTCAACGTACTCTCGTGCCATGTTCTCCTCGTTGTTCGCCATGTTTTTCCCTAATTCTATAAATTTAATTTTTATATTGATTTTTGTTCAAGTTTGTGAAACTTACTGTTACTGTGAGTGTCTGCTTTTCGTATAATTTTACTTTATTAACTAAAAATTCTGAAGCTTGTAGTTAGAGAGAAATGACAGAACTATCATCGCCTACTGATATTCGAAAGAATTTGTTCCCAAGGTTACAATATTAATATCTTCAAATAGCGTGATTACCAAACGAAGCGATTTTGGGAAAATTTTTGTCACGATTTCGGATTCAAAAAACTCTTTCCGGTATGCGAAAGATATTATATTTAAATAAAATACTTTTCAATCAAACAATTTAATGTTGCTTAGTGATGTTTTTTTGAGAAGGTTAGACGTAGGAGAATCTTATCCTGCATTAGCCAAAAGAACCGATTTTGGGAAATTTTTGTCACGTTTTCTATAATTCTTTTTTGTATAATTTGACTATGTATATTGACTAAAAATTCTGAAGCTTGTAGTTAGATAGAAATGACAGAACTATCATCACCTACTGATATTCGAAAGAATTTGTTCCCAAGGTTACAATATTAATATCTTCAAATAGCGTGATTACCAAAAGAAGCGATTTTAGGAAAATTTTTGTCACAATTTCGGATTCAAAAACTCTTTCCGGTACGCGAAAGATATTTAAATAAAATACTTTTCAATCAAACAATCTAATGTTGCTAAATAATGTTTCTTTGAGAAAATTAGACGTATTTTCTCAATTGAAATAGGAGAATTTTATCCTCGCCAAATTTACGTAGATATCCATTATATGATCGGTAGAAAGAGGTGCTTCTCACGAACAGAGATTTGCAGGAATCCCTGTTAAAATATGTTGAATATAATAATATAATGAGTATCCATTGATTGCATCTATATTAGATAAGTCCATATACAAGTTTTGATTGCTGTGACTCCTTTACGAGCAGCTTTACAAATAAATGGTTCAAAATTTAAATTCAGTTTTGATTTTGTAAGTTCCTGAATATTCTTGTTAGGCGTCGATGCAAAGGTGCAAGCGCGTGTTATCAAAATACACCCATTTATTTAAAAGATCCCCAATTTTGTATTTCTTCTAATGGAAGTATTTTTGCTGATCCTTCAAGGACATTTAAGGCATCGATGGAAAGGTGTTGAAGTGTGCTTCACAAAAATACTTCTATCTACGCCTCAAAAGACTCAAAAGATATTAAAATTTATAAATTGCTGAGTAACTTTTATTTCCAATTTATAATTTATCTGCCCCCTACTCGCAGCATTCGCAAACCCTAACAAGCTTTATTTGACATTCCTTTGCTGCTGTGCAAGTGTTTTACGTATCAGTTGACCTATGGCATAATCAATATTTCATTTAATCATTATAAACTCAGTTAGAATTAATAAACATCCTTCTCCAAGCAATATATACAGCTTATACACGGCTCTCCGGAAGCAACTTTCTTAAAGAAACATTAAATTGTTTGATTAAAAAGTATTTAATTTAAATATCTTTCGCATACTGAAAAGAGTTTTTGAATCCGCAATCGTGACAATATTTTCCCAAAATCGCTTCTTTTGGTAAACACGCTATTTGAAGATATTAATATTGTAACCTTGGAAACAAATTCTTTCGAATATCAGTAGGCGATGATAGTTCTGTCATTTCTCTCTAACTACAAGCTTCAGAATTTTTAGTCAATAAAGTAAAATTATACAGAAAAGCAGACATTATTTAGCAACATTAAATTGTTTGATTGAAAAGTTTTTTATTTCAATAACTTTCGCGTACCGGAAAGAGCTTTTGAATTAGAAAACGTGACAAAAATTTCCCAAAATCGGTTCTTTTGGCTAATGGAGGATAAGATTCTCCTACGTCTAACCTTCTTAAAAAAACATCACTAAGCAAAATTAAATTGTTTGATTGAAAAGTATTTTATTTAAATATAATATCTTTCGCATACCGGAAAGAGTTTTTGAATCCGAAATCGTGACAAAAATTTTCCCAAAATCGCTTCTTTTGGTAATCACGCTATTTGAAGATATTAATATTGTAACCTTGGGAACAAATTCTTTCGAATATCAGTAGGCGATGATAGTTCTGTCATTTCTCTCTAACTACAAGCTTCAGAATTTTTAGTTAATAAAGTAAAATTATACGAAAAGCAGACACTCACAGTAACAGTAAGTTTCACAAACTTGAACAAAAATCAATATAAAAATTAAATTTATAGAATTAGGAAAAAACATGGCGAACAACGAGGAGAACATGGCACGAGAGTACGTTGAAGATCAGCGTAAAAAGATTGACGCTTTGGCTCATGAAATAAAGAAGACAAACAGCGAATTCTTACAATCTTATCAAGTTAATAGGTTGGACTTAGAGGAACTGTTGCGAAAAGCCGAAAACTACATTCAGCACGCTACTGATCCAAAAGATGTTGAACAAATGCAGTACGTTAAGGAAGAAATAATTAAAGATATTAAAGAAGTAAAGTGGAAATATGATAACTTGTTAGATAAAACGGCGGAACAACTGGCCGAATTAAAGGCGATGCGACCCTAATTTTACAAATAAATTGAGATGTAACATTGAAGCGAAGTTTTTAATTATATTTTATCGTTAATCGGCAAAAACAAAATTAAAACTGTCTTTTACTTAAATGGTTATAACCCATTATAAGGTTACGACCTGATGTTTCTATCTGCTTTGCGCATGCTTTCTAGACTCTTGGCTACCAAAGCCAAGCACTACTTGGTGCTGCAAACGAAGGCACGAACGACCCCATAGCTAGCCCTTTGAGGAGCTTACTCGCTGGAGCTCCTTCATGCATACGAACGAAATACCGGAGTCACTGGATATGTATCCATAGAACTATATATATATATATATTCTTTTTTTTCGGTCTTGGCTCTTCTGGCCGATTCCATTGGGACGATTGGGCTTTGGTTTCGATATCATAACCTATACCCATGATTCGTCACCAGTTATGACCCTTTGAGTAAATCTGGGTCGACGTTGACGTCATTCAACAGCTCTTGAGCGAAGCTCATACGACGGTTCTTTTGGTCAAAATTTAGCAATTTCGGAACAGACTTCGCTGACACACGTCTCATGCCCAAAACGTTAGAAAAAATTTCAGGCAGAGCCAAGCGATATACCGACATCCTCAGCAGCTTCTCTGATAGTGATGCGACGATTTTCCAAAAACACCTCTCTTCACTGCTTGAACGTTTTCATTTCAGTTGTTGACGTGTCGGAAGCGGCAGTCTTCCCGGCCATCTTGGAAGAGTTTGTACCACCTGTAAACATTGTTTTTACTCAGAACTAGCTTCATCGCCAAAAGTGCTACTGTCTAGCATTTCAAGTGTTACATGGAGCACTTACATATTTTATTTTTTACACAAAATTTGATGCAAATCCGTTGATCCATCTTTTTCGATGAAAAAAATCGTTTACACGCAAAACACTTATATCCCTTACGCCTCTCACAACCAAAGCAGAAAATGCCATTCACTTGAAATTTGGTACAGATGTTCGGGAAGAGTGTACCAACACAACAAAACCAAAAAAAGTCGATAATCGAAAATACGTTGCCCGCGAAATTTGAAAAGTCACATTATTTTTTGACCACACCTCGTATACTGATTGTTCGAAGATGGATAAGGGCACAGGATCACGCATTTTCTCTGAAGAGCTTTTGACGAAGCTTTCATTCCGTCTCCCGGACTGGTGCAGTGTTTTTCAAGAGGAGATATACGCAATCTGGCAAGCGCCTAGACTTATTGGCCCCTTGGGCGGAAGTCCAAGGAACATTGTAGTTCTTGTCGATAGTCAGGCTGCAATTGAAGCTCTGTCATCACATACTATAAAGAGTAAACTAATTAGCTGTCAATCGTATCCGTCGCCACTCAAAAACCCTTTGCTGCGTTCCGTGTCACTCAGGTGTCCCTGACTTACCAGTTTGCTTATATCTCCTCTTGAAAAACACTGCACCAGTCGGGGACATGGAATGAAAGCTTCGTCAAAAGCTCTTAAGAGAAGATGCCTGCTCCTGTGCCGTTATCCATCTTTGAGCAATCAATAAACATCGTCATCTCGTTATCTCTTAATGCATCCAATCCTCCCTCTCCGGGGAAACTGCAACAAAGTTGTCGTGCTATTTCTGAACCGTGTAGCAGCAATCACTATCTAGCCGCCTCCAACTTCAGGAGAGGTCGCAATGGTTCCTGGTTCAGAATAACATCAAGAGCCGCCTGAGGAGTGCATAGCATAGTGGTCTTTCGAACCACCAGTATAGATTGTCAGCTCGTTCCCTTTTAAGGGGGTTTCTTGAACGATATTCTCTAAATATATTTTGTTTGTTAAGATATTGGAGCGAAATTTCGCATTCAGAAGTTTCTTAGAGTTCCCAAGCACTCTACCAAATTTCATCTCCGATTGGAACGACCGATCAAAACAACATTTTTGGTTCAAAATTCGTTTGTTTTTGAAAGAAACCTAATTTGGCAGTCTTTTGGTGTTTCAAGCAATATACTGGATTTTATTGCAATCTAGTGGTATAGGGTATCCCAAAGTCGTCCGCTCCCCACCTTAACATACGCCATTTTTTTTTATAGTATATCTGCTGGTTGTAAGTCTCAGTCTAGGGTTTTGTTTTGGGCAATCTTTTTCTTTTTCATGATCTTTATAATACATTTTCCACCGGGTTTACATTACTTCTGATGCAGGTATCCCCAAAACTATACGTAAAAATTTACCATCGCTGTATCCTACTTATTTTTGATGTCCTTTTTTAGCTAGATTTTTTTGTGCAGTGTACGCTGCAGTTCATATTTCGCTGCTGTTGCAGCTGCTTTCTATGTAATTTTAATTAAAATGTATACACTGGCTGCAACATAGTGTGGCACACACACACACACGTACACTTGCCTCAGCGTAACTGTATGGGAGTGTGTGTGTGAGTGTCATTGACTCTTCTCATGTTTGACAACGCAGCAGTTTCCGCCGTTGTGTTGTTCTCGTTGGGTTCACCTGACGTTAAAAAAACACGTTTTAATTATTTTGTACTCCGCTCGGTTGCCAATTTTCACTTTTCACTTTTTATTTACATTTTCTTTTTTAATTTCGCCATTTTGCGCATTTTATGTTTCTCACCAAATAGCATACTAGATAACCCTTTTCTGACATATCTCACATTTCGGCTGCAATTAAAACTAAATGGCATCCGGAGATACTTTTCTGGGTTGCATTTTACGGATGCAGTTGCGCGAACGTGGGCAGGCTGGCAAGTACTGGGAGCTAGGACTACACAGTAGCGTGGAACAGTGTTTCCCTATCTATAAATTGAATTTCGAATCAGAGTTATCGATAGACAAATTTCGATAAGTTGCAGTTAGGGTGAATACTACACGAATTGAATATGTAAGGGGAAAAAATCTATGTTTGTAATATTAGGTCAACTGCTCCCGCCGTTTTCCAAAAGATGGCGCTAGTAGCCAGTAATAGTTGAAATAAATAAATCACAGCTGTTTTCCATCAGTTTTGACATCGATAAATATAACCTTACATCGATATTAGTTAATTTTTGTTTGCGTCATATAGTTACACTTAATTAAATATGTCAACTTATAAACCGAATTCACGTCATTTGCGGGAGATTTTACTTTTTCATTTCAACATGAAAAAATCGGCGGCTGAGGCTCATCGGGTTATTTCAAGTACTTATGGTGATGATACTATTAGTGAAAGAACGTGTCGCGAGTGGTTCCAGCGCTTTAAAAGCGGTGATTTTGTTGTTGAAGATCGGCATAGCGGTGGCAGAGAAAAAACTTTTGAAGATGATGAACTGGAGGCTTTACTTAATGAAGACTCGTGCCAAACTCAAGAACAGCTAGCAAAATCATTAGGAGTAACTCAGCAAGCAGTATCAAAACGCCTGGAACAGCTGGGGATGATCCAAAAACAAGGATACTGGGTACCGTATCAGTTGAAACCAAGAGATGTTGAGCGACGTTTATTTGCTTGTGAGCAGCTGCTTGAAAGACAAAAACGAAAAGGATTTCTTCATCGTATTGTTACTGGGGACGAAAAATGGGTGCACTACGACAACCCTAAGCGACGCACATCATGGGCATTGCCCGGCCACTCTCCTACGGCGACACCTCGACAGAATATTCACGGATCCAAGGTCATGTTGTGTATTTGGTGGGATCAGCTTGGCGTAATTTATTATGAGCTGCTAAAACCTTCTGAAAAAATTACTGGTGCACTTTATCAACGCAATTAATGCGTTTGAGTCGGGTATTAAAAGCAAAACGGCCGCAATACGCTGATAGACACGAAAAGTAATTTTACAACACGACAATGCTCGATCTCACGTGGCGAAAGTAGTCAAGACGTACCTCGAAACACTGAAATGGGAAATTCTACCTCACCCGCCATACTCTCCAGATGTTGCTCCATCTGATTACCATTTATTTAGGTCGATGGCACACGGCCTGGCGGGCCAGTGCTTCGATTCTTTTGAAAAAGTGAAGGAATGGATCGATTCTTGGATCTTATCAAAGGATGAAGAATTTTTCCGACGCGGGGCTCGTTTGTTGCCTGAAAGATGGACCAAAGTAGTGGAAAGTGACGGACAATACTTTGAAACATAAATAAGATACCATTTTTTTTAATATAATTTTTAAAATTAAATTAAAAAACGACGGGAGCAAAGTTGTAGACCTAATAAAAACTATACCGTTAGAAAACACATAAGAGCGGATAAAGGAGGAACAAGTAGAGAAAACAGAGCAATAGAGAATGTGAACTAGTTAGCAGTGAACTCATAGATAGAATGGAACTCCACTATCCATAATAAATCGATTAATCAATTAAGTTAAAAAAAAATTTGTTGGTTAAAAATCTATATCGTAAAAAAAAGCACATCAGAATGGAAAAAAAAGAGCCAGTACAGAAAACAGAGCAATAGAGAGAGTTAACTTGTGAGCAGTGATCGAGTATAAATCGATTAATCAATTAAGTTAAAAAACAATGGTTTGTGAAAAATCTATATCATCAAAAACACATAAGAACGGATAAAGAAAGAACCAGTAGAGAAAACGGTGCAATAGAGCAAGTGAACTATTAAGCAGTGAGTTCATAGATAGCATAATTGAACTGCACAATCGATAATAAATCGTTAAAAATATAATCAGGCAAGTCTTTAAGTAAATAATTTTGAAAATCTAAAAGTAGGCTTTGCTTTTATAATACTTTGACGTTTTAGTTTGTAAATAATATTCATATTTTTTATAGAGCTCAGTATACATAAAAATATTCATGGGATAACACACAAATTTCCAAATTAAAAAAAGGTTGTAATATTTCGGACAATAATAAAAAATGTTTGACAAAAATTTTAATATTCTGCGATTGGATTGAGTATTTGCACCTAAAATCTATGAAGAAAGCCTGAGAATAAGATCATTTTCATATGAACGGCTGTCAATAAATTTGGTTTCAAACCAAATCTCAGACTATAGCACAAAAAAAGTGAGCATAAAAAGTGAAGAAAACCAAAAAGACAAGAAAAAAAGAGCAAACAAAAGAGAGAGACAAAGGAACTAGGTAATGAAGAAATCGCGAACGTGAACTAGTGAATCAAGCCCAGGCGGTTCACTGAACTTCAATTGAACACAGTGAAGAAACCCAAAAATAAGAGAAGAAAAAGAAGAAAACAAAAGAGCGACTGAGCGCTAATGACGCAAATGAACTAGTAAGTGATTAAATCGCGAAAGTGAACTAGGGAATCGAGCCAATATGGTTCATTAGTTCAATTGAACTTGATTTATAAAACTTTGACAATTTAAGTTGAAATTTTTACAGGGCTTAGTTGAAATTTTATTTTTGTTGGGAGCACCCAAAAAATATTTTTGGGATTGCCTCTAAAAGTTTTTAGAGTAAGTATTGATATTATGTGGATATGCTTACTTCTTATAACCATCTTTACTTATTATTTAAAGGACTTGTTCCGAATTCGTGGATTAGTTCGAAAAATGATGTCCAACTGATCAGTGTGATCAATTCGATGAACATAATCCTCGCGAGATGTTAAAAACGGAGCACGCAAGGAGCAGCCTCTAAGTGCCAAATACAAGTTCTCGTAAAGTCCTAGGCTTGTTACTTTTGTAGTCATCAGTGAGAATGAAGTTTGCCCTAAGGGCTTAGGATTCCAACTTCTCGAATAACGTACAGACAGAGCGGCTAAGCAATGGAACAAATGAACTAGTAAGCGAAATAATTAAAAAACTGAACTTGTGATTTAAAAAGGAAGTGGTTCACTGAAGTTCAAATGAACACATTAAGCTTTGATATGTAAAACTTTGAAAATTTAAGTTGCATTTTTTGCAGGGCTGCTAATGGAATGTTGTAAGGGAAAGTGATTCTAAAGCGTCAAAAAAGGTTTGTTCTTGTGAACAACTGTGATCTTTGAAGTTGGTGACTCATCTTCCAAACACTTGGAAATAAAAGAAGATGAAGACAACCCTGTAACCAGACATAGATGAAATGGGTCGAAGACACTTTAAAGAATGATATGAGGATCAACGAAGCTATGGCGATCTAAAAATACGACTAGAGGGCGCCAGGGAACTATGAGAAAACATAGCAGGCTTTGACGTTACTTTGGTTTGTCAGTTTATGAAGCTACTCGTTGCCTGCTGTGTTTGTTGCATCCTGCGAGGTTTGTGTTTATTGAAATGATCGAACTGGTCAATTGGGCAAACTACGAACGTCTTAAAGATGATGCTATAACACAAATTATGTATTGTGTCAAAATTCCTGTTTTCCTAGCGTCCATGAAGATGCCAGAAAAAAAACTATTCATGAAAAAGTCTCCCACATGGTAAATTAGATTACAAGTACTTCCTATTCTACGTTTATTTAAATAAAAACTACAAATACGTAAATTTGAGTCAACTAAAATTCTTAGAAATCTAGTTACTAGCAACAAGAAAGCAACCAAATGCTAAAATGGCGTCTATTCCACACTGTTTAGCCGTGTTGAGTTACATCCATTGTAAGCCGTTTGAAAGCAGCCCTGGAGCGTACTTCATATGAACATACAAATGAGTACAACATGTTGCTTATAATTAAGCTCTGTTTCTTTTTTTTACTGACGCCTACATAAGTTTCTAGACATGTAAAGGAGAGATATCCTTTTGGAAGTATCCTCTCTACACACACTCCGTGTGTATTTTGTTTTATTTTAATTTTAATATTGTCTTATACGCATATCAATTTTAATAATAAAAATAGATCTCATAAGATATTTATTTAGTATTTATTAAAAATATGCGTATTTTTTTATATCTAATTTATTTTGTTGTTTTTTAAGAAAATTTTTTTTTTTATTTAAAAAGATCTTCTACGCATATCAATTTTAATAATAAAATGGCGGAAGTAAAGTCGGGCGCGGACGACTTTAGGATACCCTGTACCACTAGCTTGTAATAAAGTCCGATTTCTTCACAAAAAACCAAAAACAGAAGAGTTTTTAAGCAAACTTTTTTTTTGACCGATCGTTCCTATGGGAGCTATATGATATAGTCAACCGATTTCAATAAAATTTGACACAGTGCTTAAATACCTTAAAAAAGATCTGAATGCCGAATTTAGTTCAAATATCTTTACAAACAATCCAAACACATCGATTTTTTTATATAAAACGTTTTTTTTGGACCGATTGGGCCTATGGGAGCTATATGATATAGTCAACCGATTTGGATAAAATTTAGTACAGTGCTTAGAACTATAAAAAACTCACGAATATCAAATGTGGTCCCAATATTTTAACAAACAAACGAAACACAACAAATTTTGTTAAAAAATCGATTTTTTGAAGATCGGACCTATGGGAGCTATATGATATAGTCAACCGATTTTATTCAAATTTGGCACATTGCTTAAGTGGTCTAAAAAATTTCCAAACGCCAAATCTGGTTACGACATTCTTTATTAAAAAACGAAATATAGCGAACTTTTCTTTAAAAAAGTTATTTTGGCCGATCGGTCCTATGGGAGCTATAGGATATAGTCAACCGATTTCGATCAAATTTATTACAGTGATTGGGAACTATAAAAAACTTTCGAATGCAAAATTTCGTTACGATATCTTCATAAACAAACGAATTATTCATCTAAAACGCTTTTTTTTTGTCGAGGTCATCTCAAACACCCCCATGGGAGCTATATAATTTATCCCCGATATCAAAAAAATAAAATAAACTTGCCTCCTATGGAATAATATGGGATCTAATGTGAAAGTTTGGTAACTCTAGCTCTTACCATCTCTGAGATCTAGGCGTTCACACGGACGGACAGACGGACGGACGGACAGACGGACAGACGGATATGGGTATATCGACTTCTCTATTCACCCTGATCATATTTTAGGTAACTTTGGGGTGTCTCCGACGTCTCCTTCTATATGTTACATACATTTTCGGCTTGCACAAACTTAATATACCCTTGGTACCATACGGTACAGGGTATAAAAATATATATAAATATATCTCATAAGAAATTTATTTAGTATTTTTTAAAAATATGCGGTATTTTGTTTTAAATTGAATATTTATTATTAATTTTATTTAAGAACTTTGTGATTTTTTATTTATTCTAAAGTTAAAATCAAGCACGCTAAAATTTTAATTTAATCCGCGTAGTTTCCTTTATATATTTTGTTCAACAGAATTCGTTAAATGTGACCAAACAAATTTTTCAAAAATTAAATACCAACTAAAAAAGCTCATCAAAATAAAAAAGCAAATTTCTTTGGAGGATTAACAATCATCATCATCATTACAATAGAATTTATCCACACACCAATTAAATTGTTACTGCTGCGTCTCAAATATTTCATTTTAAATCCAAAGTCTGCGTTGAGAGTCCTGCCAGGACAATTATTTTTAGGGGCTGCTTCAATTGTTGACCATTTTGGTTCTTTTTTTCATGTGTTTTATTTGGTCTTAGAAGCTGCTTTGTTGTTGTTCGCTGGTCTTTTTATTAAATTAGAAACATTAATTTAATTGACTTTATTTTACACTGAGCGCAATTTGTTAGTTAGTTAGTTGTTGCTGAGAATTGCCTGCAATTTATTAAATTTTTTGTGTAGAAAAATACCAACTTATATGTACCAGGTTTTTTGGTATTTTTTTTGTGTGTACCAAAATTACGCCCAATTTAATTATGTTATCAAAATGGAATAATTTTTTAATGGCACCAAGCGAATTATTTATACACAATGTGTAGGGAAAACAGAATCTCTTCATACTGGCCATAATATACACTGTAAAAATTTTAACTTAAATATATCGACCCAATGACGCTTAAAATTTATCTACGGGAGCAGATGTAGATATAAATCAGTACAGTCGACCTGAGGGCCGATAAAACGCAACTCTTAGTAAACTTTGAATACTCTACAACTTATAGGCTTTGAGATAATTGTATTCAGACAAACATCTTTGAAAATTTCTTATAAATTTTAAATCGGATTTTCCGTGAATTTTCTGATCATTTTCATCTATTGACTTTAATAATAAAATAGTGAGAGTTCAGGGATTATTTTTTATCGACTATCTTCATTACTGCCCTCTTCCGCTTCTTCCATTCCATATACTCTTTATCCCTCCATTACAGTGTACTACGAAAAGAGCCACACACAGAAAGCGCATTTGAATTGATTTCCCAGCTGAGTTGTGTGTCTGGACAGCATTTTTTCAGTGGGCTGGGCCCTGGCCACGGGTCAAGCACAGATCCCACCCTGGAAAAAAAAACCAACTCCATATTACACCGCCTTATCGCAAGTGTTGTCATTTGGATGTCTCTGCATTTCTCTTCTTTTTTTTCCGCCTTTCAAAAATTATAATTTAATGTCACGCTCCACGCACAGAGAGCTATAAACTCGAAAACAATGGACGTCAAGTGCGACTCTTATTGTATGGCTGCATGCAAAATGGCGTGCGCTGTCAGCGGAAACGGAAATGCGTAGCACACAAATGAATGGATGAGCAAAATGAGTGCCAACCATAACAGCAGAGTACAACACTGGAACAGGGAACAGGACACAAGACACATCTAACGATGATGCATTAGCTGGCCAAAAGCAACCCCCGCCCGGCACAACATCAACCCCTCTCTCTAGCCGTTTTGGCCATTGTCAGTTGGTCCGCTAATGAAGTGTGACATGGCCATTAAAATGTTAAAAGGTGTCGCTTCATGAACTACTCTACAAGAGTCAGTGTTGTAAACTTATGTAAAGTAGGTAGTAGTAATAAAAAAAACACTTTATTAACAAAGAACTTTTGAGGTTAAGGTTTCAAATTGAGATTTCGTAGAAACAATTACTATACGATAACTTTAGATTTGAAGATTTTTGAGCATTAAATATCTCTTAAGTTATGAGCAACCTTCAAAGCAAGGATTCTGCCACATTTTCCGTGTCATTTTGTCGTGGTTTGAACTATAAAGTCAAACTGAATACTAATTAAATGTCGCTACCACAATATTGACAGACATCCTGATGACGTCACATTCTGTTTTGACTGCCTTATTATTATAGGGCTAATGACGCTACCTGCACTGCGCTGCATAAGCTCAAAAATAACAAAGCGAATTGGGAGGACTCTATTACAGCTGAGCTCCTGAAAGAGGGAGGGAAAGAGGGCACATCTCTCACAACTTCCTGCACTCACTCGTTATAGAAATATGGGACAAAGAAATGATACCATGGCTTGACTCAATCATCTTTCCTGATCATAAAAAAGGCGCTAATCGAGTCTGCAGCAATTATAGGGGCATGTTGTTTCTAGATCAAGCGTAGAATTACTCTTGATAAGAGGTGGTACTTTGGGCTAAGTAGGCAATTGAGAAGTCGAGGCCTCTCTGGCAGGACGAAGATAACTCTATATAAAACGCTCATTATACCCGTCCTTATGTATGGGCGCAGAATCATGGATGATGACGAACAATGAAGAGCGAGTCTTAGCAGTTTTCGAGAGAAAAATTTTACGTAAGTTCTTAGATCTCTCTTGCGTTGATGGTGAGTACCGATTACGATGGAACGACGAGCTGTACGAACTATACCGCGACATTGGCAAGGTCAAGCGCATTAAGTTGCAGATGTTCCAGCGAAAAAAGCCTTTGAAAAGGTGCCCATATGTGGCAGGCGCGGAAGAGAGTGACCTCCTCTGAGATGGAAAGATCAGGTATCTATTGACCTGGATAGGCTTGATATTTCCAACGGGCGTCAGTGTGCGCAAAACAGAAATGACTGGCGATCCACGATTGTAATGGCTAATTGATGATGATGATCGCTTCTAGATGCGGCATATAAGCTTTTTACAACAGAAGAAATCATTGATGATTATCAGTGCGGTTTCGATGAGGTAAATCAACGATGGCTCAAAGTTCCGCACTAAGTCAAATATATGAGAAATACCACGAACATGGACGGGATTTTCAGAGTCAAGGAGATGCTCTGTTCACAGAAGAAGCCAACGACGGATCAACGCTCTTTGGCAAATCTTTGAGAAATACCACGAACATAGACGGTTGTTCAGAGTCAAGGAGATGCTAGAGAGAGATAGCATGCGCTACTCTCTCCAACACATCATCGAAGCTCTTAATCCATGGCCAGCTCCCTGAGGCCTTCCCGGTAAAAACGGGAGCTAAAAAAGGAGATGCTTTTACAACAGAAGAAGCCAACGACGCATCAATGTTTCGCTCTAAGCCACATTTTTGAGAAATACTACGAACATGGACGGGCAATTTTTTAAAATTAATATGTTTTAGCTTAGAACGTCGACGATATTTCTGACATTTCTCTCTACCTACAAACTTCGTTGAAAACTAAGAAAACTTGAATTTATTTGTCATTCAAGTAAAATTATTTAATCAATTTAGTTTAAAAAGTAATTTTTACTAGCTAAAACAACTATACAAATAAAAATTCTATTTTTCAAATTTAATAAAATATGTCGGATAAAGAGGACGTTGCACTTATCTACCAGGAGAAACAGCTGAAGGAGCCAGTCGCGGAGCTGCAGGTTGAGTGTGGTTTGTTGGATCCGGGAGTCCGTAAGCATGATGCTACCCAAAATCCCGAAGATTTGGAAAACCAGCAAGAATCGGAGAAGCTAATATTTGCAGAGCCGAATCTTGATGTTAATTTGGGCTTTCATAAAATATTGGAAGCAAGCAAAAATTGGTTCTCCAATAAAACAGCCAAAATTGAGAACATCCAGTCGGAAATTGAGGAACAACTTAAACAAATCGATCTCGGATTGAAGCAGCTGAAAAGAGATGTGGCCACCATACGGTTCGGATTGCAGGCGTTTCATGATGAAGAAGAAGAGTATGCCGTACGGCCCCCTCGCGGTGGATAGGCAGTTTTTAAATAATTTTTTACTTTCGTAATAAACTTTAATATACAACACAAAAATGTTAAGCTTTCTATTATTTTTCTTAACTTGTCTTAGCTATCCATTAAAGTGTTATGACCTGGCGTTCCTATCTGCTTTCTATACTCTTCGAATTCCTGCTGGTTAGGAAGCCCTCTACTTGGTGCTGTTAGCGAAGACTTCCAGTTGTGTTATGTGTAATAAGTTCCCAAAAAGGTCTCGACATTGAGCTGGTGGGGTCAGTCTAGATGTGAAGTAATCCTACTTAAACATCGTTGTTCTTCAAATTCAAGACTGACAGCTTTTAAATGGTTCCTCAGCGAAAAAAATCTTTACCGAATTATGAAATACAGTCGGCTGCAATTTTGGGAAACATTCAGTTTGACTATGAATTTTATTTGTCGTCTAACATACTCTACAGATCTGGGACCTAGCGACTAGGTAGTTAAGAGGTTTGGGTCGAAAGAAGATACCAAAGCGACTGTTTAGGGAAAAGCTTTGAAAGAAATAAGCAATCAAGCAAAGTTTTGAGCTTAGAACATCGAGCTGGTTATGGTCGAAAACAAAATTTATCACTTAAAAACTTGTAAAGCTGCTCGTAAAGGAGTCACAGCAATCAAAACTTGTATATGGACTTATCTAATATAGATGCAATCAATGGATACTCATTATATTATTATATTCAACATATTTTATCAGGGATTCCTGCGAATCTCTGTTCGTGAGAAGCACCTCTTTCTACCGATCATATAATGGATATCTACAATACGTAAATTTGGCGAGGATAAAATTCTCCTATTTCAATTGAGAAAATACGTCTAATTTTCTCAAAGAAACATTATTTAGCAACATTAGATTGTTTGATTGAAAAGTATTTTATTTAAATATCTTTCGCGTACCGGAAAGAGTTTTTGAATCCGAAATTGTGACAAAAATTTTCCTAAAATCGCTTCTTTTGGTAATCACGCTATTTGAAGATATTAATATTGTAACCTTGGGAACAAATTCTTTCGAATATCAGTAGGCGATGATAGTTCTGTCATTTCTATCTAACTACAAGCTTCAGAATTTTTAGTCAATATACATAGTCAAATTATACAAAAAAGAATTATAGAAAACGTGACAAAAATTTCCCAAAATCGGTTCTTTTGGCTAATGGAGGATAAGATTCTCCTACGTCTAACCTTCTCAAAAAAACATCACTAAACAACATTAAATTGTTTGATTAAAAAGTATTTAATTTAAATATCTTCGCAAACCGGAAAGAGTTTTGGAATTAGAAAACGTGCAAAAATTTCCCAAAATCGCATCTTTTGGTAATCACGCTATTTGAAGATATTAATATTGTAACCTTGGGAACAAATTCTTTCGAATATCAGTAGGCGATGATAGTTCTGTCATTTCTCTCTAACTACAAGCTTCAGAATTTTTAGTTAATAAAGTCATATTATACAGAAAAACAAACAGTCACAGCTCATAAACTTGCACAAAACTCAATATACAAATTAAATTTATAGAATAGGGAAAACAATGGCGAACAACGAGGACAACATGGCACGAGTGTATGATGAAGATTGGCGTAAAAAGATTGACTCTTTGGCTGAAAGTAGAAAGAAGACGATGACCGAAACTATGCAAAATTTTGAAATATTAAAGTTGAAATATGCTCAGATGCTCAGTAAAGCTGAAAATTTTTTGCAGTACGCTACTGATCCAAAGGAAGTTGAACAAATGCAGATCGTAAAGTCGGAAATAGAGAAAGATATAAAAGAAGTAGACTACGACTACGGTATCTGGCTTGATAAATTTGCAGAACAACTGGCCGAATTGAAGGCGTTGGCACAGTAATGTAACAGATGTTAATAATACGTTTTTTAGTTTAAATACAAATTTTTCCCGGCAACAAAAATAAAAACTATGTCTTTTTCTTAAATGGTTATAAACCATTATAAGGTTACGACCTGAAGTTTCTATCTGCTTTTCGCATGCTTTCTAGACTCTTGGCTACCAAAGTATTGGGCCCACTACTTGGTGATGCCAACGAAGGCAGGATCTACCCTATAGGTAGCACCTTGAGTAGCTTACTCGCTGGAGCTCCTTCATGCATACGAACGAGTTACCGGAGTCGCTGGATATGTATTCGTAGAACTATATCAATGTCGCCCTCGTGCTGCCAATGAAGGCAGCATCTACCCCACAGCTAGCGCCTTGAGTAGCTTACTCGCTGGAGCTCCTTCATGCATACGAACGAGTTACTGGAGTCGCTGGATATGTATTCGTAGAACTATATCAATATCGCCGTCGTGCTGCCAACGAAGGCGAACGACCCATAGCTAGCCCTTGAGTAGCTTACTCGCTGGACCTTCATGCATACGAACGAAATACCGGAGTCACTGGATATGTATCCATAGAACTATATATATATATATATTTTTTTTTTCGGTCTTGGCTCTACTAGCCGATTCCATTGGGACGATTGGGCTTTGGTTCGATATCATAACCATATACCCATGATTCGTCACCAGTTATGACCCTTATGAGTAAATCTGGTTCGACGTTGACGTCATTCAACAGCTCTTGAGCTTCTTTTGTCAAAAGTTAGCAATTTCGGAACAAACTTCGCTGACACACGTCTCATGCCCAAAACGTTAGAAAAAATTTCATGGCACGAGCCAGGCGATATACCGACATCCTCAGCAAAACACTTATAACCTTTACGCCTCTCACAACCAAACAAAAAATGCCATTCACTTGAAATTTGGTACAGATGTTCGGGAAGAGTGTACCAACACAACAAAACAAAAAAACAATCGATAATCGAAAATACGTTGCCCGCGAAATTTGAAAAGTCACATTATTTTTTGACCACTCCTCGTATACTGATTGTTCGAAGATGGATAACGGCACAGGAGCAGGCATCTTCTCTGAAGAGCCTTTGACGAAGCTTTCATTCCGTCTCCCCGACTGGTGCAGTGTTTTTCAAGAGGAGATATACGCAATCTGGCAAGCTGCTAGACTTATTGGCCCCTGGGGCGGAAGTCCAAGGAACATTGTAGTTCTTGTCGATAGTCAGGCTGCAATTGAAGCTCTGTCATCACGTACCATAAAGAGTAAACTAATTAGCTGTCAATCGTATCCGTCGCCACTCAATAACCCTCTGCTGCGTTCCGTGTCACTCAGGTGTCCCTGGTAACGAGTCGGCGGACGAGTGCGCCAGGAACAGCTCAACGCTGGCAGCTAACCTTGCGGTTACGGACATAAAAAGACCATTACAGGACGTCATATCGCAAGTCAGGGTGACGGCTACAGCACTGACCGAAAGAGAGTGGGACATGGTGTCCGGTTGCCGCATCTCCCGAGCACCCTGGCCGATATATGATCTAAAGTGAACATATGAACTCCTGTGCTTCAATAAAAACAGGACTAGGATGGTGGTAGGCGTTGTAATGGGGCACTGCACCAGAGGCAATATGGCTGAGAGGTTGCACGTTCCCCATCACGATTTCTGCCGCAGAGGAAGAGATGAAGAGTCAGAAATCATCCAACACCTGCCATAGGACTACCTGGCGCTTCTTAGTAGACGAACCCAGTTTCTGGGTAAGCCATTCTTTGAGGATCTGGGTAGCCTAACTAATCCCCAAAATGGTTCTGCAACATGAGAAACTTATACAATTAGGGATATCCTATAGTTTTTGATTCTCCTCCACAATCCCTCCTTTTCTTCAATACCTTTCCACCCCTACTTAGATTTAGGTTACACAATGGACCTCATGTTCTCTAGGTGATCTCAGTCAACATTTCTTGAAATGTCAAAGTCGTAATTTTAAATCGAATTTCTACAAAGCTCGCTCTACGGCTTGACTATGTTCGGACCAAAATTCTAAATTAAAAGTTATGATGGACAGCTCGGCTCCACGCTTTCCTTAAAACCATATCCAATAATCATATTATCGCATAACAAACATCACAGCAGATGTCCATTGCGGCATTTTTAAAAAGTATCCGGTTGCGACAGCTCCTTGCATACATTGCACAACATTGTATCCGTCAAATCTTCTTCCAAACGCCGCCTTTTACTCGGAATCAACTGGTCATCATGGCTCTCTGAGTTCGACATTCTCAACAATGGATCCAATTTGCCACGTTTACATGAAATACTTTTTATTTTGATACACCGACTAAAAAACACAATAATCGGTTAAGTACGTGTTTTTTTTTTTAATTATAATTCACGTTTGATATTTTATTCAGTTTATATCCTTTCCAAGAAACAAAATCGAGGATTGGTACCACGCAATCGCGTTTGAGGATCCAGACCGCCACTGCGTGACTCACGCGGACGGCTTGCAGTTGGCATCGGTTCGATTTTGGTACACAAAACAATAACAGACGAAGGAGAACCAGGAGCAGTTCCGATAAATAAATGGTTGTACTTATATTTAAAAAAAATAATACAGAAGGACTAGCTGCAAAGGTTCATGTTAATGTGCAAACATTTTATAAAAAATTAATAAAAACCGCGAACACAGAATTTTCGTTGAATTTTGATTTACTTTATTGCAGTAAGATTCACATTATCCTCAGGATGTCTCTCGAGGTACTTATTTGAGTTCTGTCCATGTCATCGGATGGACATTCTTTGTATATTAGACGCATAAATAACAAAAACTAATAAACAGAAATTGGACAGTAAAAATATCATCTATATGTTTGCAAAACTAAGGTCAACGTTAACTCCTGTGCTTCAATAAAATAGGAATAGGCTGATGGTAGGCGTTGTAAAGGGGGCATCATAGGCAATATGGTTCAGAGGTTGCATGTTCCTCATCACAATTCCTGCCGCTAAAGAGCTATGGTTCTGTAATAATTTCTTCTATAAAGTTTTGATCAAAGTACTTTCGTTGCCATATATTTATATACCCTAATCCTAGTTGAGGCATTCCAAGAGTAAGATCAAGAGTCTTCAAAGTACCAAGTTATCCGGCATGATGCGTGTCCTGAGATCAAAAGAAACGGAACTCAGAAAGAACTCCTAAGAAGCTTTATTGCGGTCCTTATTATGCAATGCAAAGATTTTCCAAATTGCAAAATATCGAACTTTTTGTATTAAATTCGATCCGGTAGCTTTTATTGTATGGATGTAAATCTACTTTACTTTAATTACTTTAATTCTACTGCGAAGGAACGGTGTAAGATATCTACATGAATCAACAGGCATCTCGTGAAAAAGTTTGGGTGCTTACCTCAGAACAAAGTTCGTGAAAGACTTTGATAAGCTTCTTAATGTGCACTACGCGAAGTTCCCAAAATCCAAAATCTAATTTCCACCGTTTTCATCGTATTGGATATGCAACAGTCGTGCCATATTAATCGCAAAGCTTTCCCACGTAGCAACGGAGTAAGATATCGACATGACTCGAATTGGATCTGCATGACGATAAAGCGCATCTGGCGCTAAAATTTTGACTCCCTAGCTCTCATAGTCTCTGAGCTGCTTTTGCTGATTCGACCAGATTGATATACTCCACTCGGCTGTACCTCCTGTTCATAAAAGCCTTGTGGGTAAAAAACTAGCTAGGTAGATAGAAGATACTTTTATGCCAATTCTACGCCAAAATTATTGCATACTCATCGCTCATAAGATCTAAAGTAAAGTTTTGGTATGCAGTATTTTGAAAAGTAACTTCAAAAAAGAGTTCACACTACCTAAAAGTATTATTTTTTTAAGAAAAGAGTACCAAGGTCCTAAAAATTCGCATTACGAATAAAAAGAAAACAAAGCAAGCTTTTTAACGAAATGATTTTAACATAGTAGCCCTGGTTTGATTCTTTTTAAATGTCAAAGGTCTTGTTTTTAAATCGAATTTCTAGAGAGCTCAGTCTGTGTTGTGACTTCGTTGGGAACACTTCTAGATATCAGATTCAAAATTCAAAATTTTAAATACAACAAAACAAAATTTTAAAGTTTAATGCTACGCGAAACATTTACTTATATATTATATAAACTGTAAGCAAAAAATTGTTATTAGTTCTAGAACCAAATTAATGATTTACATTTTATTTCAAGAACTTATTACATTCGAAGACCGAATTTCGATTATAGTTATCATGTAACTGTTTGAGGACCCTAGAAGCGCGACTCGCAAGGAGGCGTGGTACTTGGCGTACGGTCGAAATCGGAACTCGAAACATATATATACAAAGGGTAAGTAAAAAATTATTTTTTAACTCTGGAACCAAATTAACGATTGACATTTTATCTTAGGATGACTCGATGACTGACATTCAAAATTCCATGTTATGTTTGAGGACCCTTCAGGCGTGACTCGCAAAGAGGCGTGTTGATTGGTGTTCGGTCGAAATCTGATTAATTTAGATTACGTCTCAAACAGATCAAAATTCGATAGAAAAGTATACAGAGGGCCACATCCAAAGAATAAGATTGAAAATAAAAAAGGTGCACCAACCAATTTCAATTACTTTTTTTTTAGATTTAGAGCCATCTGCACCTTTGTCAGTTGATATTAATTTCGTGCCATAACGTCCACAATATAGTCAGAATTTTTCCTTGATTACTAAGAATTTGGGAGTGCTACAAAATTGTCTTCCCGGCTATTGAATACCTTGACAATGTTTTAACGAAATTCCTGCGGCAGTTGCTGGACAGCCATCTTTACTTTATATCAGGCTTCATTTTAGTTTCTTGAAGCTATCCAATTCCGTATTATGAACTGGTCAGCAGATGATTTGCATCAAATCTCATCTCAATAACAGAAATCCACAACTCAAAACAAAAAAATAAGGAAACTGGTTGCATATTTTATAGCATCCTGGTCAGGACTTGGAAATCAGAAACCCATCCGCATAATTTTGAACAGCAAAGGATGCCAAGTGCGTCAAGAGCTTTTGCTCGAGAAAATGTTTCAATGTTGGAGAAGCGAGTTTCTAGACAATGGATAAAAATCATATCCAGAGGTTCTCATTTCGTTTGCTGACAGTTCTTTGTATGATAAAGAATGCTTTTAAATTAAAAACTTGTTTATAATTCTGCTAAAAATTTGAATTGTTCGATACTTGCTCAGTCGATAACAAATAGAAAAGGGTGTTTTTTTGTGATTTGGTTTTTCAATCTGTAGCTGCCCAATGCAAGTCCTGTCGCAACTCACTTCCCTAAATATATAATTGGCGAAATATACATACTTACAGATATTATAGGTATATATAAAATATAAATTACCAAGTATGAAAAGGCTTCATTGTTATCAAGGAACAATGGGTTTGGCTGCAGCTTGTTAAGATTCTGCCACATTTTCCGTGTCATTTTGTCATCGACTGCATTATAAAGTGAAACTGAATACTAATCAAATATTGCCACCACAATATTGACTGACATCCTGATGACGTCACATTCTGTTTTGACTACCTTATTATAGGGCTAAACTTTGTAGACACCTCGTATATGAGTTGATAGATTTATGCAACTTTTGGCATATCAAATATACCAGAGACATCATATTTGATTAGTTTTTGAAGCAAAACTTTTGCAGGGTGTTATTTTCTATATAACCAAGTTAAATAAAATTTACTATAAAATATTTTTTGTCGGCATTAATTCCAGCTACAAATTTCCTTAGAACGTTTATCATATAAAATGAGGTATATCAATATAGTAAGTATTAAAAAATACTTTTTTACCCTACAACACAAATGAATCGAACCGCACCACTCGAAACGCAGTGATCAAAACTAATGAATATACTCAATATAATACAAAACATCTATAACGATAATACATAAATCAAAACGAGAGAAACAATATTAAAATCCATGTAAGAAGTCTTACGTCTTAAGACTACTACTGTTTAAACAAGTTGTGAATTATAAGCTGCATTGGTAAAATTATGTTAAATCGATGTTAGCTATAGTAAATTAATGTTAAGGTTATGTTAACATTACATTGCAATTACATTATTAATACATGACAGCGCTGTTCAAGAACTTGTAACATTTGGAATTCAAAAATTAGCTCATAAACTGAGTTAAAGTCGAAAACACCTCAAAAGCTGTTGCTTCGGGCACTACTAAAAGAGTCAGTCAAAATTTACCATAAAAAATAATAACGCTCCATTAGCAATGCATTTTTAAGTTTAAGTTTCCCAAAGTAGTTGGCAGAGCTTTAGAATAAAATTAAAATTGAGTTTTTGTAGGAACACTTAAAGTAAGATAAGGAAGATTTTTCAGCACTAGATATCTCATAAGTCAACAGCAAGCTTCAGTGACTTTTAATAAAATAGTAAAAATCACATCAATCTAAATCCATCTTGCAAAAAAATATGTCAATACCAAAGTATGTACTTTCTTTTGACGTCAGTCTACTTTACGTATTTCTAGCAATAAAAGTTCAGCTTTAATTACTCCACTGACTTGGTTCTATTTCATAGCAAGTTAGCAAGATTAATATTTGCCCAGCTTGTTGCAACTTTTTTCAATTTCACTTACATTTTCCTTTTAAAGAAGTTTTATCCTCTAAAAAGAACACATCCTGCATCCATGCAACTGCCCAAGGCTACGCAAAAAAACCAATAATGTTTTAAGATCCCGACCAGCTATCAAAGCAAAACCTTTATAAGTAATTGTTTGAAAATGAAGAACCACAATTGCAATAACAACGAACACGAAGGTAACAGCTGGCGCTAAGGAGCGGCCAGAGAGTAGAACGCGTGCTTGTGACGTCAGCAAGCAGCTGGCTTATTAAGTAACAGCAAAATAAACAAACAATTTGCGCCTCCTTTGCAGGACGTAACACAACTGAAAGAGCAATTTGTGAGTAAAGTACACAATAACAACAACTTGTATAGTTATACATGGTTGGAAGCTATGCTAAGAATACACTGAGCGAAAAATCTTAGGGGGTAATAAAGTTGTTGGTTAGCTTTGAGCCAAAAAAGAAAAATTTGTTTTAATGTATATCACATTAGCGTAAAATCTGAAAAACCTTTATACAATAAGAATAATTTTAAAAAAAGCGTAAAAATTATTTTTTAAAGCTAAGAGAAAAAGTAAATTTGTCCTTAAAAAAAAATGTTGTTGAAAGATTTGCTTTTTATATTTAATTTAAAATTGATATTGGACCTAGCGAATTGCACTCTTCTTTGTTAGTTATTAAATTATTATATTTTAATGTATAGATAAATAAAAAAGATATAATATATAATGCATAAAAATATAATTG
>JBAMAX010000591.1:0-17265 GCA_037043745.1 Chymomyza amoena
AAAGGCAGAACAATAGAATTAATGGATTCCATTATATGACACGAGATTTGAAATTCTGTAGTCAAGTTTGCCTTTTGTGAACGGTCACGGTCTTTCCACATTTTTATTTCCTCTAAAGCTTCAATAACAGCTGGCTGGCGTTCGACATATTCTGAAACTGCTTCGTAGGACTGAGCCCATCTTGTAGGACATATAGATTTCAATTTCTGTCGTCTTCCCTCACTTTTCGTCGTCATTTTGGAAATTTCCTCTTTAAGAACACTTTGTCTCTTGGGCCAGTGGAAAAATGCTTGGATTGTCCCAATAATTCCCAGCGCGATTTTTATACCAGATACTTCGCAGGCTGCGTTAATAGTCAAACTGAAACTATGGGCAGCGCATACACGTAAATTGATAAACGATAGTGTATTCACATATGCCTGTGCTCCATGAAATTCGTCGCTCATTGCTGGAGCCCCGTCGTATTTTTCCCCACCACCGTCTCTTTGACCAATAACAAAGCGCGCAGCAGTACGCGGAATGCTTTTTTTATACTAGGAAAGGAGTAGATTGAAACTTGTCGCTCGTTTCCGCGCGAACCGAGTTTCAAGGCGCGCGAACCGAGTTTCAAGGCGCGCGCTCACATATCCGGGCTGAATAATAATAATAAAAATTATAAAAGATGGATTTCTCTGGACAGATTTCTCTGGACAGATTTCTCTGGACAGATTTCTCTGGACAGATTTCTCTGGACCCCCTTACCAAAATCCTGCGTCCGCCCCTGGATAATAGTATTGATGTCTGAATAGATTTCATATTCTGAACCTTCCAGATCGATTTGTAAAATAATGTATAATAATCTTAAGCAAGTAGTTTGGTGTGTATTGATTGGACTCACTGGAGCACAATATGTATTAAAGCTTCATTGTAAGCCTCCGGCGTAAATTCCATCACTGGATTACGTTTTGCTTGAAGTACTCGAAACAAAATATCTTCTGATAAATAATCTTGATATTTTATCCACAATTCAGGTGGATTTGATGGAAAACATCGTAAATAGAGCACTTATTTGATATGGATGAGCAGTAATAGCTAAAGTTTGATCCCAGTGAAAATCATTTTCCAACAAATTAAATTTTTGACATGCCTCTCGATACGTTGCACACTATACGCCATTCACTGTTCTCAATGATTGAAATGATCTTGGACCTCGGAACATTGATTAACAACAATACTTGTCTTTTTATTTAGTATATGGCAAGCAATAGGTCTAAAACCTCCGTATTGACAACCTCTAACACACGTAAAAATTTAGATTTGAAATTTATCGACGCGTTCATGAGAACCTTCGTAGCACGTAAAACATACTTTTTTTTTATATACGAGGGGTATTCAAAAAGGAAGTTTCCCTAATTTTAAAATGAAGTACAAAACAATTTTTAGGTTACAAAATGAATATTTATTAATTATTTGACTCACAAACTATTTTTCTACATATTTTTCTACATAGTCACCTTCGACTTGAATACATTTTTCGTATCTGTTATAGATATATATATATATATAATTCCCTGTTAGACCCCTTGGAGGAGGGGCTTAGGGGATCTCTATTAATAACTGTTCGAACAGAACAGGGACCTACAGTTTATAGCCGAATCCGAACGGCGGTGTCTTTAATTAATAGAGACTTTCATGGCAAATAGCGTCTTTGAGCTAGCGATGCCAGTGCTAGGCAAATGCACCAGTGCTACTGCGGGGAATCGAATCACCGACCTTCGGTTTTAGAGGCGAGTACGCTACCACTTAAGCCACCGACGGCCATACATACTCACCTTCGACTTGAATGCATTTTTCGTATCTGTTATAGAGTTTATAAAAACCTAGATACGAAAAATGTATTCAAGTCGAAGGTGAGTATGTAGAAAAATAGTTTGTGAGTCAAATAATTAATAAATATTCATTTTGTAACCTAAAAATTTTTTTGTACTTCATTTTAAAATTAGGGAAACTTCCTTTTTGAATACCCCTCGTACATATATAGATTTGTTGTGTTTCGTTTGTTTGTAAAGATATTTAAAGCAAATTAAGCATTCAGATCTTTTTTAAGGCACCAAAGTACTGTGTCAAATTTGATCGAAATCGGTTGACTATATCATATAGCTCCCATAGCAAAGATAGGTAAAAAAAAGGTTGCTTATAAATTCTGTTGTTTTTGTTTTTTTATGAAGGAACCTAATTTGGCAATCAAATGCCTTTGATGTTTTTAAGCAATATACCGGACTTTATTGCAAGATAGTGGTACAGGGTATCCCAAAGTCGTCCGCGCCCGACTTTACTTACGCCATTTTTTTATATTAACAATTTTAAGCCACAAATATTCCAGATATATGATTTCAGGTTAGAGGACGGTCAATCGATTGAAATCCCTCTCAGCGGTTTAGTTCTTAAAGCAGCGCCAAAGCTTACGTGTACCATTCCTGGCGAAAAAACTGCGAAGATTTGAGCAAATTAATTCCATGAATGTTGCTGTATCAAAAACTATGACGTTCGAATCGCTGAAGATGTATTTGGGGAACTCTCCTCGGAGAGGTGTTGGTTTTCATATGTTTTATGTTTTTGCTCATGGTACAATGTTAATCCAAATCCAAGAATTGTATTCAAAAAAAGAATCAAAATTCGTAGCAGCTTTTTAATCAAGTTAGTCCAATATACGATCTAGAAACCCTTAAATAAGGAGGTCTTTTTAAAAGCTCTATTAAACTGATAACTTAATACGAACTTACCCGTAACTTAATAGTATTCGTCAAACTGCAACAGAAGAATATTTTTCGATAGCAAATAATCGATTTGACCGATTTTTTACGTCCGAGTCGCCTACCTCTTTTTTTGATTTTAATTGGTAGTTTTTTCTAGGCAGGCCTCTAAAAAAATACGGAAAATATTATTTCATTTATTTATTTGAGGAGTATAGCTAAGCTCAGTTTACCTCTCTCTTATTATTAAAATAGTATAATTTTTTAGTGCAGAAAATAGAGCGTGGAAATAGAATAAGATTGTTCAAAGGTGAAATTTTTTAATAGATCAATATAGGTAGGACTGCTTGACTTGACTTATGATTTAAATTGGAAAGATTTATCGTGGTTAAAAAAAATATATTTACTTGGGGTTTCTGGACTAATTAGGAACCCAAATCTCATATGTGGTTATGCTAGTTCTTATAATATCCAAGATCTATACGTTCAGGTAGACCTTAAGACGGACATATCCATATGCATTTTTTTTCTTCAAACATTTGGGAGGTGTCTCAGGTGCTAACTTTTCGGGTCCCATCATTACGTTGCTCGCTTAAGCTATCATATTATTAGAAAAATCTTCCAATTGCAGATTTTAGATTACCGGGATAGTCGTCGCATAATATTTGTAGATACACTACCCGAAATTCCATTAAGATTTAAGTTTTTTAAAAAACATTTATGACTCAAATATTATCTTATCTTAGCGTTTATTTATTTCAACTGAACTAAACACTAAAAAAAAAGCTTGAAACTTCAAATAGCATTAAAAAATTTAATTTATACCTCGAAATTTAATTAATGAACACTTTCTAAAAAGTATTAAAAAATGAATTTTTTGTAAAAAATATGGGAAAAACATTAAGTTAATAATTGAGTTCAGACTCCCGACTTATTTATGACCTCGAAAATTCGAGTTGGACCCGAAAGAACCACCTTCTGAAAATCTGGGAGTTGATATTTGAGCTCATTCTTCTGTAACTGTTCTGCGCAGCTCCTTCACCGCCTGAAACTTTCGTTACGCCAGTGTAGACGACACGGGGGAGGTTCTCGCCCATGTTCTTAAGGGGGTTCAAGTCCGGCGATCCATGTTTTTGCTCTGGAAGTGTAGACGCGACGGGAGAGGTCCTCCCACGTGTTCTCAATGGGGTTCAAGTTCGATCGATGTTTTTGCTCTGGACCCAAGCAGGACTGTCGTTCTTTTTTTAACTTTTAGATCCTAAAAATCTTTAAGTGTTAATTTTTCTGTTAGATCTTAGACCTTAAATAAGGAAATCCCTAGATTATTTTGAATCTCTCAATATAACACGGAAAATCAAAGTTTCTACTTTAAAGTTTCTACAGTTTCCTTAGGGATATTCCGGTCGAAAAAACCTGAAGGATTAGAGGCAAAATTAGTTCGATTAAGAAGATCCTCCTGACCGCATTTGACTTTCGGAAGTTTTTTGCCTACCTAGCAATATAGCACCCAGAGGTCAAAAAAAAAAAAAGTAATGTATTGTAACTTTTGCCAATAAAAAATTTATTTGAAGTACCTATGCAGATTTTTTCTACATAAATAGAACACAAAATGTTTAAACCTTCATCAATAATTATTTTGTCTCCTTCAAAATATGTTGTCTTTCGGATAAGCCATTCTTTGCTTATAGAGAATAAAGATTTTCAGTGTAAAAGTTCACTAACTTTAGGTTCTGAGTCATTAAGATACATCTAGATATATCTGGTGACCTTAATTCAAATCTTTATATCGACTTATTCTTAAATCCCATTGTTGCAATTGAGTGAAGATTGTTCGTATTTCGCTCAGTGTAGTTATTACACACGACTTTTGGCATGTACAAGTGCAGCAAAGATTATACGCTTTTTTTTTCCAATGTCCAACAAAGAGAGGCAGAGACAAACTGACACAAGGACAGACAGACGGAGATCGGAGAAGAGATGAGGCAAGAGCAGCACAGTTGTTGTTGGTGTTTGCCCCATCATCTCTCCACTCTACTCCACTAAAACTCCAAGACGAGACGTATCATCGTCAGAGCGTGTAGCAAAATTCGTGCCGTGACCGCCCCTTTCAATTCTGTATTATCAGATTAGCTCTTTTCATAAGAGCTATTTGGGTTCTGTTCGTAGTACTTCTCGGTGTTGGTGTTGGTGCTGGTGTTGTTGTTCTTATTGTTGTGGTCCATCCAAGTTGATGCACTGCTATTGACCGCTAGCAATAAGTTATGAGCGATGGTTTGGTCAAGTCTAGTACGTAATACTGCGAGGGTTGCCTTGACATTTTAAAGTCGAAAAGTAGTCAGCAGGTGCTGTATATATGAATCATGTTTGTAAGCCGGAGCTTATGGAGGTCGTAATTAAACGAATTTCCCTAGATCGAAGCAGTTTCGTGAAATTATCGAAGAGTTCATTGCCGAACTGTTCGAAAGTTCATAATTGAACCTTATGCTCCTTAGATCACATTATCTTAGTTACTTAGATAGATGATAGAGTTTTTGTGGTTTCTTTAGAAAAAGTTCTATGATCCATACAAATTTTTTTTCTTTATTGCTGTTCTCTGTTCTAGTTTCTTCACTTCTTCTTTCAGTGGAGAGTGCCTTCTGTTCTACTTCAAAATAGAAGATATCGATAGATTTTTGAGATTTGAGATTTTATTAATGAATATTAGTCATAATCGCCTAGCTTAAGAAACTTTGCACACTTCGACTTATGTAGTTCCTAGATATCTGCTATGAACGATTCGATTCTTCTGGCTCGAATCTGCTTTTGGAATCCAATACAAACATTTAAGGCCAGATAAAAATATAATGCTGAGTCTTATAGCTTTTGACTTAACCTTTGATTTTAAATAGATTATTTTATAATGCTCTTAACTTATGACTCTAGAGACCGGGTGAACTATTTGGTTCAGTTCTAAAAAGCTTCGTCTCTTACGATTTTGTGCCCGCATTTATCATTATTTCTTCAGTACTTCTTTTAACTTATCATTTATTTCATTGAGTGATTTTCCGACCACTGCATCCCGAAACATTGCAAAATCAGATATTTCGAGAGCGTGACATTCTCATTATTCATGACGCCTTTCCTAAAAAAAACATTGGAAATTTTATGACACAAAGCTCTTTTAAAAAAAGAGAGGCAGAACGTCTTCTGGAATTAATTTTGATTGATGGATTGATTTCTTCTATAAAGATAATTATGAAAAAGTAAATTTTAGGACTGGAACTTAAGACATCTTAAAGCTTATATATCTGTTTGGAGAACGATTTCCTCAAATTTTGTGCAAATCCGAAAGTATAAGCTTCTGCTTACTTTAGCTATCTTCTTTTAAAAATCAGATAGTTTAAGAACGCTATAAAAATTGGTTTACTTTCCCCGAAGATTTTAGAGCAAAATGGGCTTATGCTGAACAAAAAGTATGGCCAGATAAAAATTCAATAGTTGGTAAAGTTCTGACAGAGGAATTTTGGAATGGTACTAATGGCAAGACGCCAATTTTTGACAAAGAAAGTAATATTTTAAACTTTGACATGACATAGATTAATTTTTTCGGTTGAAATTTAATAAAAAAGTTGCCAAAGACTTGGGCGAATAAAAAAAGTGTCAGTTTTTCTGGGGACCCCAGCAATTTTCTTATAATATAAAACCTTTGCTTAAATTCTGAAAAAGAATTTTTCTGTATGTCGTTTCAATTTTTTTATATGTCATGCCGAAGTAAGAACCAAAATATATAATTGTAGGGTATCGTAGTATTTAGTATAAATAATATTTTCGATTGTCTTTTAAATTTGTACTTCGAAAATTAAAATTTTTTTTTGTATCATATTAATTTTATTTTTTTACATTGGAGTAAGAATTTGATACAAACTAATATACATTAACAGAATGAGTGTTCGCAACAAGATCTTAGACTTGAAAATTTATCTATTATTATTATTTTAAGAACTTAGGAATACTTAGGCACAGTCTATCTTTATTTTTTTTAAATATATTCATTCTCTTAATACTATAATAGGTAGGATGTTGGAAACGATCAGAAATGGGAAAACTAATATTAAAAAAGATTTTTTATTTTTCATATTTTATCGATACAAACTCTAAAATTTTATTTTCTTAACCGTTTTTTAATTTATTACCACTGTATTTAATATTAAAAAAGTGTGTATATAATGTAATTAGACTAGTTCCCTACTATTTGTTTTGGCAGATTACCTAGAGATAACATACATAAGAAAAAATAAAAAACCAATTACATTTCAGGTGTTCTAAATATGGGAAAAACAATATTTACAAGAATAAATACATATTTATATGCGATTTTAAAACATTTGATGTTTTTATAAGCATCTCATAGGAAGTTTCCCTGGAAGACACATTTTGAATCTTCTCTTCCTAGTGCTCAAGGTCAGCCACCTCGCAAGCGAATTTGGATAAATTTATTACCGGATGTATGATATAGTTTCGACCTATTGCGCGAAAAGCTGCCCTTTTAAATGTCTTTGCAGAAAGCATCTAACACCTGTCATGTGACTGCCCGGCGCTTCTTAGAAGACGAATCCAGTGTCTGGGTAAACCCTTCGTTAAGGATCTGGGTAGTCTAGCCTATGGGCCTATAGCGGATTTGGTTGCTTTCGTCGAATCCTCAAAATGGTTTTGCAACATGAGAGACTTTCGCGCAATGTAAAATTTTTCTTCTCCTACATTCTTTTGATTAGACAACACAATGGACCACATGGTCTCTGGGTGATCTTAGTGACTATCTGAGCTGCCTGTACACCCTAACCTAAATGTCTTTATTACTAAGACCATTAAAACTGCGGCCTATAATACTTTTTTTTTTGTGATTATTGCGAATTTTTATAACCGATTATAATAACTTTTAATATCTATTGAAACAATCTTTTTTTACCCGTACAGCTCAGATCATAATCAATTTTTGTAATCGCCCTGATTGGTTATAATTTTAGAACGGAGTGGACGTGGTTGTAAAAATTAAATAATATTATGCTACTTGGTGGGCATAAGAAGTCTAAATGTCTAGCTTGGTTTTGCCAGCTTTTTTAGTCTTTAAGATCCATCCGACAGACATGCCATGATCCAATTCTTATGTCCTTCTGAACATATTGATGGTTGTTTTTCAGAAGAAAAATAAACGTATACTTCTTGGCAGTCATAAGAAGTCTAAGGTTTGGTTAACCTAACTAATAATAGCCTCTTAGATCTATACTTTCTTAAAAACGAACTGACCTATCTGGTTCGATTTCTTTTGTCCTTCTGATTATATAATTTTGGAGGAAAAGAAAATAAACGTATGCTACTTTGATTATATAAGGAGTCCATTCGTCGAGTTTGGTTATCCTAATTAGTTTTTAAGATCCATTCGCTCATACAGACGAACTAGGTCGATTTCTTTTGTCTTTCTGACTATTTTGGAAGGAAAGGGAAGTAAGATAGAGAAACAAATAATCTTATGTTACTTGATTGGCATGAGGAGTCTAAATGTCAAGTTTGACTATCCGCACTCTTATATATTATATAGAAGGTCAGATATGTCTATTTCCATTCCTTTGGTCCTCCTGAACATATTGCAAGTTACTTCGGAAGAAAGTGTATGTGGCAGAAGAAAAAAAATAAAATAAACGGATGCTACTCGGCTGACATAAGGAGTTAACCTAGCTCATTTCAGTCACCAAAAACCATCCTTTCATACAAACGAATTGACCTATCTATAGTATATCGATTTCTTTTGTCCATCTGATCATAGAGGTGGTACTACGGAAAGGATAGGGAAACAAATAAACTTATGTTTCTTAGTTGGCCTGAGAAGTCCAGATTGATCTGTCCTATGGGTGCTATATGAGATAATCAACCGATTTCGATAAAACTTAATACAGACCTTAAACACTCTCAAATTTGGTTACGATATTTTTATAAAACAAATTGAATTTCTAATTTTTTTTTTAATTCTTTGTGAAATTTTTTGAAATTTTGTGAAACAGCCGTTCAAGTTCTTCGTAATCGATCAAACTTTACGAATCTGAAATCAATTTGTATGAACTTTTTTTTTAAATTTACCTTTAAAATTGAATGTTACTCAGAAAATTTTGAATATTGCATATGAATGGATAAATAACGACCAAAAATTATTTTTGAGAAAAATATGTTCCATACTTGGAATAGATGGGTAAAAAAATTTAAAATTTGTTTAATTAGTACAACCAGAGATATTTGTTTTTAAGTAAATAGCTTTAATATATAATATAATTTTTTTTTTATTTCAGTAATTTCTCGAAATATCTCAAAATCCATACCATTACAAAATTTTGGGATTTCATTTTCGGCTTTAGCGTGTCATTTCACTACGGAAACGAGTAAAACATGTTAAGGATACATTTTGCTGTAAACTAGTGTAATCCTAACACTTGTAGTTCATATAGACGGACATTTTGAAAATATTGGAAGCTATTTCGAAAGAAAGAGAGTTAATTCAGCTCTTATAGTCTTCAAGATCCACCCGCTCATACAGCCGAACTCAAGTTTTAGGTCTCAAGATCGATTACTTTGTCATTCTGCCCGTATAGAGGTGGAAGATTTGGTGGGAAGGGGCGGTGTCAGGAGGAGGATTCTTAATGTCAAATTTAATTATCCACACTCTTATACGTAGTTCATATGGACGGACAGACATGTCTAGATCTACTTCTTTTGGCACCCTATAAATATTGAAAGTTGTTTCGAAAGAAAGAGAGTTATCTCAGCTTTCATAGTCTCCAAGATCAATCTGTTCATACTGACGAACTGACCTTTGTAGATCGATTACTTTTGTGCCTCTGAGCATATAGGTGGGAATTCTGGTGGCAGAAGGAGGACTCTTAATTTTAAATTTAATAATAATAGTTCTATATAGACGGACAGACATGTCAAGATCAACCTACTGACAATATTGGAAGTATTTTTTTAGGATATCTTTTTTTCCATTTCTCCATGTAACATGGATTTGCCTGAGGATACAGGACCTAGAAATTGCTTCCCCCATCAAATCATCAAAAATTACTATAGGGCAGATAAGATTGCCAACCTTTTGTCTAAAGTAGTTACCATATTGACTCCCGCTCTCGCTCCGCAATAGCTCAGCCAACCCTCGCCCAAGCACCACCTTGATGACATTGCTTGACTTTTGGCTGCCATATTTTAAAAAATGTTTCGTATTTTTTTTTTTGATTTATAGATAATTGCGCTGTAGATAAAGCTTCAAGAAGAAAGAAAAAATCAAACCCAATATGGCTTTATGCATTTTATTTAAAGTTGTCAGGTTGTTATAATTTGTATGTATTATATCTTATTTATAGGAAATCTGTCATATTTTATATGGCATTGCTTAAGAGCGCGTTCTACGCCAAAGGACATGAGTGAAAAAAAAACTGGAAGTGTTGTCAAATGCAGACATGTTTTAAAATGTTTATCGATAAAAATGCAACTGGTCTAATCGATTAATGTTTGATATTTTGGCTGTCCAGGATCGGATTCCCCGCTGTTGTCAGTTTTTTGGGCTCTACTGCCAAATTCCGCTTGCATGTCCAAGATTTGGTTGTCGCATCCATTTGCCGGAATAAATGGAAGGCAAAGCTGCTCCATAGGACTGCTGTTGTTGTTGTAGATAATAATTGTGTTGTTGCTGTTGTTGTTGTTGTTGGGCTTGTTGCTGATTGGCCTGGCGTTGGAAGTAATTGGAACGCTGGAACTGCTGCTGCTGCTGTTGTTGTTGGTATTGCTCGCTAAGATTTGTTGCTGCTGGCCCCAGCTGTCGGTTGTTATCCCAAGCCTGTTGTTGTTGCAATTGTTGTTGTTGCTGCTGCTGTTGATGTTGCATTATGATCCTGTGCTGCTGCGCAGCGCGTAACTCATCCGAGATGGGAAAATAGGCGGCGTTGGGTTTCAAAAGCTGCGCCGCATACAAAGCTGCCATATTGGAGCCGCAGCTGCTTAGCTGTTGATACGGATGATGGCCAAAACTCTTGCCATATTGCTGCAGGGCAGCCTTGGTACGTAGTGCGGCTGTGGCTGTGCCCAGATTGCGGCAGAGCAAAGCGGCATTGCTGCGCCGCAAACGTCCTGTGGTCTCACCAATTGTCAAGTCCTCCGCGAATGGATCCAACGCCCAATAATGACCACGTCCGGGATCGTCCAACGCGCGCGGCACACGCACAAAACAAGGATTCAGGCTGAGATTATGACGTATGGAGTTTTGCCAAACACTTTTGTGATTCTGATAATAGGCAAAGTTGTCGGCTATCCATTTACAAATGCCGCTCAGTGTCAGACGTTTCTCCGGACTGCTGCGTATGGCCATCACAATGAGCGCACTGTAGGTATAAGCCGGTTTGGTTTCACTTTTATGCTGCACAGTGTTGCATTCATCGGAGGAGGCATCCTCGGAAGAATTCGATTCGCTGGGACTCTCCGCGGGCGCATTAATATAATACTCGTTGCCCAGTTGTGTGTTGTTGCCGTTGCTGTTGTTGTTGTTGTTGGATAACAAGGCGCGTATGGAAAAGCTGGACTGAAAAACAGGCGCCATTTTGGTACAAACGTTGAAGGATATCTCACTATCACTATTTAGCTGCTCTTTTGTCAGATGCGTCAGTTACGCGGTTTGGTTTGTGACTGTTGCATTTGCTCAACTGACATTTGCATTTATAGTCCTCCAAAAATTTGCAAATGTTAGTCCTCAGTGTCGTCAGGATTACAGGACACGGCTTAAGCACACACACTCTGGCCTCTCTAATCACCAAACCAAATTTGGCTTAATGAAATGCAGATCAATGAAAGCCGTCGGATTCATTCATTGATCCAGCCAAAAATATGAACACTCTGGGATTAGGCGCTCTCGGGATCGTCTATATCCTTAATTCTACCTGCTCAAGCAGGTCTACGCCTGCTGCAGTGATTGCTTTACATTAACCCTTTTTGCCTATGTACAATTTTAGAGCACAACATTTCCCGGAAAGCAGCTAAAGAGTTTGGATAAGCCTCGAGTGTTAAGATTTTGACAATTTGTGCGTAGCTTTAAATTTATCTGCTTAGTTTTAATTTTATTGCTCCTAAAATATTTCTATTTATGCAAAATTTCGTTTAGGTAACAAAATTTATTTACATACGGAAAGTTACAAAGAAAGTACGTATCTAAAATCTGAATCTTTCCAAAGAATATAATTATATAAATTTATCTTTAAAAAACGCTTTTTCTAGAAAAGAAAACAAGACCATCCTATTTTTTTTAGAAAGTGAGACATTTTTTTTAAAGAATACTTAGATACAAAAAATAGCGTCAAAAATATTCGGTAGGTACTCAGACCATGATTTTTAAAGAAAATTATAAAAAAAAACTTTTCTTTAAGATAGTGTTTACCTCTTAACTTTTTTTTATTAACCCTTGTTGTATTTGTTGTTTTTGTACAAAATTCCACTTTTAATGCTAATATCTTTAAAGCCACAGCGAATTTTTTTTTTAATTAACCCATAAAAAAAAAATGAGATCCCTAAATAGGGATTATTTACCTCGATTTTTGAGCGTTCGTTTATAATTTTTGGACATTTGCTTTTTTGAGTAGTTTTTTTTGGAGGAACGTAAATTTGAAACTTTAGGCTGAAGACATAAATAATCGAATGATTGAGGAGTTAAAATACAAAGGTTCGTTTAAAATTAAATAAAAAAATTTTTTTTAATCGTTTTGCTACAGGTTTTTATATTTATATTTAAAACATATTATTAAAACTAATAGATCTGACTAAATATTTAAAAATTTGATTTAATTTTTTTATTTGACGTCTATACATTAAAAATGGCGTACGTAAAGTCGGGCGCGGACGACTTTGGGAGACCCTGTACCACTAGCTTGCAATAAAACCCGGTTCCTTCATAAAAAACCCAAAACAGAAGAATTTTTTAACAAACATTTTTTTTTTTGACCGATCGTTACTATGGGAGCTATATGATACGAGTATAGTCAACCAATTTTGTTCAAATTAAGTACAATGCTTGGGTACTCTAAAAAACTTCTGAATGCCAAATCTGGTTACGATAGCTTCATAAACAAACGAATTATTCATCTAAGACTTATATTTTTTATCGATGTCGTCTGAAACACCCTCTATTGGACCTATATAATTTAACCCCGATATCAAAAAAAAAATAAATAAACTTGGTCCTATGGCATAATATGGGATCTAATGTGAAAGTTTAGTTACTCTAGCTCTAACCATCTCTGAGATCTAGGTGTTCCAACGGACAGACAGACGGTTTAATTATTATTAAATAAAAAGATTAATTTAAAAAAATTGTTTGCTACAGGTTTTTACTCTAGTTACGCACTTTGTTGTATATTAAAAACATATAATTAAAACTAGTAGGATTGACTAAATATTTAAAAATTTACTTTAATTTAAACAATCGTCAAAAACAATCTACCTGCCTTGTGCAAAATGCGTGGAGGGGTTAAAAAAAATGATTCCAAATCTTAGGCCAATCGGACAAAGTTGACATTTTTAACTTCAAATGGCCATAACTTATAAACGAGACGAGATAGAGCAAAAATAACCTCAGATTCGAATCAGTTGCGTCGTCAGCTATGTTAGGACCAAATCTTAGGCCAATCGGACCAAGTTGACTTTTCCAACTACATATGGTCATAACTTTTAACGAGATGGAGGAAAAATAAGGTCAGATTGAATTTATTGACTTTTTTTTAGAAAATTACCGAAATAAAAAGTAAAAAAAAAATTTTTTTTTTAAATTAAGTTGAACCCAATATTTTTGGCTTTGATCTGCATCATCAGTTGTTAGAAATTGTTGGGACAGTTTTTGGTTCGTTATTCAGCTAGATCTTTACAAATTATGTGATAATGGGAAATATAATTTTTTTTTTTTTTTTTCTAATTTCTTCACATATACTAAGCCGTTATCCAAAATTTTAAATCTTCGGATTGTTGGCAATTTAAGACTCATCACCACACATCAAAATCATCTTTCTCTCTTATAATATTTTTTTGTCACGTTTTTGGTTTCGATTTGATTTAGATTTAATATTAAACTTTTGAAAATTTTTATTTTTGCGGAAAAATTTCTAGTTTTTGAAATGTAATCTATTTATGGATATTTGTGTAAAAAGTACAACAATCAAGAGTGCTCTGAAAAACGAATCCGAGCATTATATTAAGGGAAATATTATCAAAAGATAATTTATATCGACAACAAAAGATGTGAAATTGGGGGAACGCAAAAATGAATAAAATTGGTTCGATTTTCATATTTCGGAGCAGGACCGAATATTGTTTTTTTTTGGTTTCATTATAAAATAGCTTTTTATTTAGCGATATGTAGTACAAATCTTGTAATTTTAACAAAAAATTGTTTTTTTTATAAGAAAAAATAACTTTTTACAAATATGGCTATCCATAATATTTTTTCCTTTTTGAAAAACATCAACTCACTTCGTTCGTAAAAACCAGAAATTCGGTTTTGCACAATCGGGTAAATTTGCAATACGAAGAATACATTTTCATTTTTAAATCGGTAAACAATTGTTTGTGCCATATTTTAAAATCCCTTCAATAATAATGGTTTGGGTTAGGTTAGGTTAAATTGGTGACTGAGATCACCCAGAGATCATGAGGTCCATTGAATCGCTTAATTCTGAAAAAGCAGGAATGGAATTGGAGTAGAGGAAGGAGAAGGGTAGAGGCGGATTTAAAACTATAGAGCATCTCTAGTCACCTAAGTCGCTCTTATTGAAGAACCATTTTGAAGATTCCACAAACGCAGCCAGATCCACACAGATGGGCACATTATCCAGACTACCTAGGTCTTTAAAGAATGGTTTGGCCAGAAACTGGGTTCCCTCCCTAGGGTGCAACCTGCAAGGAGGCAAGTCTTGAAACTATTTTGGGTTACATCGAGATCATCCAGAGGCCGTGACATTTCGATACCTAGTTTCAAGGAGAGAAATGAATTTAAAAAAAAAATGTTGAGAGAAGGGAGTGTAGGAGTGAGCTAGGTATATTTGGTTTGCATGGCTGATAAGCGATCTTATTTCTTCTTACTTGCTGTCTTCGCTAAACCATTTTAAGGATTCATTAAAAAACGACCGACTCCGCTATAGGCAGATTAATCAGATTGCCCCGATTTTCGAATCACGTAGAAGTTTCTATCTCCTCCCCATCTCTGCAGCTTTGCCAGAAGTGCATAATCTAGGACATCAGGCCTGGGTTCTGTCACCATCCTGGCCCTATTTTTGTAGATCCCTTGAAGTTTTAATGTTTGCTTTCGTTGGAACCTTGGCCAAAGTGCTCGGGAAATATGACGACCGTATTGCCTTGGCTCTGACTGGCTATGTATTTTCGAGGATAACATCTTGCTAATGTCTTATAGGAATACGGGTAGGGTATTCTTTTTTTAGTCCAACGAAATCAAATATTGTTGCAGTTTATAAATGAATTCACCAAAAGGTGATTCTTTTTTCACTATTTTTTCCGAATTGAAGGAAACAATAAAATGAAATGAGCTCTGAAAGAGGAGAAAACTTTGATCAAAGTGGAAATTAATTAAAAGTTACAAAATGAGCCAAAGCAACTTGAGCATTCAGGTTGGTTTTAATTTCCATTTTGTATATAATTTTTTTAAAATATAGATTTACTTTATAACTTTATACGATTTTGTTTTTTTATTTATTTTGTACAATACAATATTTTGTACCCTGTCCCATATGGTACAAAGGGTATATTAAGTTTGTTCAGGCCGAAAATGTATGTAACATATAGAAGGAGTCGTCGGAGACACTCCAAAGTTACCTAAAATATGATCAGGGTGACCAGAGAAGTCGATATGCCAATGTCGGTCAGTCTGTTTTCCGTATGAACGCCTAGATCTCAAAGATACCAAGATCTAGAGTAACCAAACTTATTAGATCTCTTATTATTTCATAGGAGACAAGTTTATTTTACTTTTTCGATATCGGGGCTACATTATTTAGTTCCCATAGGGGTGTTTTAGGCGACCTCGAAAAAAACAAAAGGTTTTAGATTCGTTTGTTTATGAAGATATCTTAACCTTTTATCAAAATCGCTTGAGTATATTATATAGCTCCCATAGGACCTATCGGTCCAAACAATCGTTTTTTATACAAAATTAGTTGTGTTTCGTGTGTTAATGAAGATATTTTAGCCAAATTATGCATTCCTATATTTTTAAGTGTAGCACAGAGATCAAATTCGGTTGACTATATGACAGTCCCATAGTTCGTTCCCATAGGAACGATCGGTCAAACAAACAGTTATGCTTAAAAATTCTTGTGTTTTAGGTTGTTTATGAAGATATCGTAATCTAATTGGGCAATCAAATGTATTTTAGTTTTCTTAAACAATATACGAGTGGTACAAGGTATCCAAAAGTCGTCCGCGCCCGAAGCCATCTTTAATTAATATTTTGTTCGTAAAATTGTCTTGAAAAAGGAAAATTGCAAGGGATTTCGTTCTTGACGGGGGTTCCATAACTGTACCCTAGTTATAAGACTCTTGTAAGGTAATATGGTATAAAATCGTGCTAGTGTGTGCGACATAGACCTCAAAGTTACCTTCAATATGTTAGGAAATATAAATGAAATTGAACTAGACAAGTCTCAGCATCAGACTGAACGCCTAATCGTCGGAGCTTAAAAAGCCAAGCAAACTATCGAGTTAGATCAACTTTAATATCAAGGAAAACAATTTTATTTTAATTTAATTTATAATATTGGGATTATAGCTCCCATAGGAGTATTAAAAAAAAAAGTTTTATGGATATCCCTTATTTCTGAAAAACTTGCTATAAAGAAATTTGCTTAGAGGATAACAAATTTCAATTTAACAAAAAAAAATCTTTAAAAACTTTGACCCTCTATTAAAATCACTTGGGAACTATAGCGGAATTACACAAAACTATGAATTTAATATTTAATCTTTAAATAAAGCTTAACTTGGAAGTCGGAATTATGCAAAATTATTCCTTATTATATATTTTATTATATATATATTTATATATTTATAATCCATAAGGCGTCACGCATCGGCGATATAGTTCGGAATTCAACATAGGACAGGACCCCTCCGAAACTTTTAAGATCGTTTAATATTTTCTTTTTGGAACCTCTTCAACATTGCTATGGATTTTGTTTTTTAAAAGATTGTAGTACATAAAATATACATAATTCCCTGACGGACCCATGGGAAGGGCCTCTATTAATAACTGTTTGAAAGAAACAGGAATCTACAGCTAATAGTCGAATCCGAACTGCAATGTCTTTAATAAATAGAGACTTTCATAATAAAGGGTGCTATTTTTGTTATATTTATCAGTTACTTGCTTATATATAACAGTCCTTGTGGCTTTTTAAGGAGCATTTTGTCAGCGTAACTCTAGTCTTAAATGAGAAACAGGCCATATATGTTTTCTTTTTTGCGGTTGAAC
>JBAMAX010000592.1:0-35924 GCA_037043745.1 Chymomyza amoena
GCTCAACCTCAAAAAAACACATATATGGCCTGGTTCTCATTTAAAACTAGAGTTACGCTGACAAAATGATCTTTAAAAAGCCACAAGAACTGTTATATTGGGTTGTCAAAAAAGTCTTGCGGTATTTCCGCAAGCTTGTCTTTGCAAGCGCGTAGTTCTAGTTGTATTCGTCGCATCGGTTCACGCTAGAGCTTTTTGGAAAGCTCTTTTCACGTGCTAACACGTGTTTGATTAATTGTTGTTTGCTTTTAGTCGTTCGTGAGTTATAGCGTCGCAAACATGGAGCAAAATAAAGAGAAAATACGGCATATTTAACAGTACTACTACGATAAAGGCAAAAATGCATCTCATGCTGCCAATAAAATTTGTGCAGTTTATGGACCCGATACAGTTTCCATTTCCACCGCACAACGATGGTTTCAACGCTTTCGTTCTGGTGCAGAGGTGATCGAAGATGCGCCACGGTCCGGAAGGCCAGTTGCCGAAAATTGCGATAAAATCGCTGAATTGATCGAAAGAGACCGGCATAGTAGCAGCCGTAGCATCGGCCAAGAGCTGGGCATGAGTCATCAAACCGTTAGGCAAAAAAACATTTTTGACCGTATGAATGCATGCGAATCGCTTCTGAATCGCAACAAAATCGACCCGTTTTTGAAGCGGATGGTGACTGGCGATGAAAAGTGGGTCACTTACGACAACGTGAAGCGTAAACGGTCGTGGTCGAAAAGCGGGGAAGCTGCCCAGACGGTGGCCAAGCCTGGATTGACGGCCAGGAAAGTTCTTCTGTGTGTTTGGTGGGATTGGCATGGAATCATCCACTATGAGCTGCTCCCCTATGGCCAAACGCTCAATTCTGACCTGTACTGCCATCAACTGGACCGCTTGAATGCAGCACTCATGCAGAAGAGGCCATCTTTGATCAACAGAGGCCGATTGTCTTCCATCAGGACAACGCCAGGCCACACACATCTTTGGTGACGCGCCAGAAGCTCCGGGAGCTCGGATGGGAGGTTCTTTTGCATCCACCGTATAGTCCGGATCTCGCACCAAGTGATTACCACCTATTTCTGTCCATGACGAATGCGCTTGGTAATCGGAAGTTGTCCACAAGAGAGTCCTGTGAAAATTGGCTCTCCGAGTTTTTTGACAATAGGGAAGCGAGCTTCTATAAGAGGGGCATTATGAAGTTGGCATCTCGTTGGGAACTCGTTATTATTATTATAACCAATTTTATGAACAATTGAAAATTCAATAAAAATACCGCAAGACTTTTTTGACAACCTTTATATAAGCAAGCAACTGAAAAATTTAACAAAAATAGGCACCCTTTACTATGAAAGTCTCTATTAATTAAAGACACCGCCTTTCGTATTCGACTATAAACTGTAGGCCCCTGATTCTTTCAAACAGTTATTAACAGAGGCCCTTCCCATGGGTACGTCAGGGAATTATATATATTTTATGTACTACAATCTTTTAAAAAACAAAATCCATAGCAATGTTGAAGAGGTTCCAAAAGAAAATATTAAACGATCTTAAAAGTTTCGGAGAGGTCCTGTCCTATGTTGAATTCCGAACTATATTGCCGACGCGTGACGCCTTATGGATTATAAATGCCGCCTTATAATCGACTAGAGATGGTTCTCTTGAGGGTTTAAGTTAGTAATAAGGAAGAATTTTGCATAATTCCGACTTCCGAGTTAAGCTCTATTTAAAGATTAAATATTAAATTCATAGTTTTGTGTAATTCCGCTATAGTTCCCAAGTGATTTTAATAGATGGTCAAAGTTTTTAAAGATTTTTTTTTGTTGAATTGAAATTTGTTATCCTCTAAGCAAATTTCTTTATAGCAAGTTTTTCAGAAATAAGGGATATCCATAAAACTTTTTTTTTTAATACTCCTATGGGAGCTATAATCCCAATATTATAAATTAAATTAAAATAAAATGGTTTTCCTTAAAGAGATCTAACTCGATAGTTTGTTAGTCCGAAGATTAGGCGTTCAGTCTGATGCTGAGACTTGTCTAGTTCAATTTCATTTATATTTCCTAACATATTGAAGGTAACTTTGAGGTCTATGTCGCACACACTAGCACGATTTTATACCATATTACCTTACAAGAGTCTTATAACTAGGGTACAGTTATGGAACCCCCGTCAAGAACGAAATCCCTTGCAATTTTCCTTTTTCAAGACAATTTTACGAACAAAATATTAATTAAAGATGGCTTCGGGCGCGGACGACTTTTGGATACCTTGTACCACTCGTATATTGTTTAAGAAAACTAAAATACATTTGATTGCCCAATTAGATTACGATATCTTCATAAACAACCTAAAACACAAGAATTTTTAAGCATAACTGTTTGTTTGACCGATCGTTCCTATGGGAACGAACTATGGGACTGTCATATAGTCAACCGAATTTGATCTCTGTGCTACACTTAAAAATATAGGAATGCATAATTTGGCTAAAATATCTTCATTAACACACGAAACACAACTAATTTTGTATAAAAAACGATTGTTTGGACCGATAGGTCCTATGGGAGCTATATAATATACTCAAGCGATTTTGATAAAAGGTTAAGATATCTTCATAAACAAACGAATCTAAAACCTTTTGTTTTTTTCGAGGTCGCCTAAAACACCCCTATGGGAACTAAATAATGTAGCCCCGATATCGAAAAAGTAAAATAAACTTGTCTCCTATGAAATAATAAGAGATCTAATAAGTTTGGTTACTCTAGATCTTGGTATCTTTGAGATCTAGGCGTTCATACGGAAAACAGACTGACCGACATTGGCATATCGACTTCTCTGGTCACCCTGATCATATTTTAGGTAACTTTGGAGTGTCTCCGACGACTCCTTCTATATGTTACATACATTTTCGGCCTGAACAAACTTAATATACCCTTTGTACCATATGGGACAGGGTACAAAATATTGTATTGTACAAAATAAATAAAAAAACAAAATCGTATAAAGTTATAAAGTAAATCTATATTTTAAAAAAATTATATACAAAATGGAAATTAAAACCAACCTGAATGCTCAAGTTGCTTTGGCTCATTTTGTAACTTTTAATTAATTTCCACTTTGATCAAAGTTTTCTCCTCTTTCAGAGCTCATTTCATTTTATTGTTTCCTTCAATTCGGAAAAAATAGTGAAAAAAGAATCACCTTTTGGTGAATTCATTTATAAACTGCAACAATATTTGATTTCGTTGGACTAAAAAAAGAATACCCTACCCGTATTCCTATAAGACATTAGCAAGATGTTATCCTCGAAAATACATAGCCAGTCAGAGCCAAGGCAATACGGTCGTCATATTTCCCGAGCACTTTGGCCAAGGTTCCAACGAAAGCAAACATTAAAACTTCAAGGGATCTACAAAAATAGGGCCAGGATGGTGACAGAACCCAGGCCTGATGTCCTAGATTATGCACTTCTGGCAAAGCTGCAGAGATGGGGAGGAGATAGAAACTTCTACGTGATTCGAAAATCGGGGCAATCTGATTAATCCGCTAAGGCGGAGTCGGCCGTTTTTACTGAATCCTTAAAATGGTTTAGCGAAGAGAGCAAGTAAGAAGAAAAATATCGCCTATCAGCCATGCAAACCAAATTACCTAGCTCAATCCTACACTCCCTTCTCTCAACATTTTTTTTACTTTATTTCTCTTCTTGAAACTAGATATCGAAATGTCACGGCCTCTGGATGATCTCGATGTAGCCCAAAATAGTTTCAAGACTTGCCTCCTTGCAGGTTACACCCCAGGGAGGGAACCCAGTTTCTGGGTAAACCATTCTTTAAAGACCTAGGTAGTCTGGATAATGTGCCCATCTGCGTGGATCTGGCTGCGTTTGTGGAATCTTCAAAATGGTTCTTCAATAAGAGAGACTTAGGTGACTAGAAATGCTCTATAGTTTTAAATCTACTCCAATTCCATTCCTGCTTTTTCAGAATTAAGCGATTCAATGGACCTCATGGTCTCTGGGTGATCTCAGTCACCAATTCAACCTAACATAACCCAAACCTTTATTATTGAAGGGATTTTAAAATATGGCACAAACAATTGTTTATCGATTTAAAAATGAAAATATATTCTTCGTATTGCAAATTTACCCGATTATGCAAAACCGAATTTTTGATGTTAATGTTTTTCAAAAAGGAAAAAATATTATGGATAGCCATATTTTTAATAGGTTATTTTCTTCTTTTAAAAAAACATTATTTTTTGTTAAAATTCCAAGATTTGTACTACATATTGCTAAATAAAAACCCATTTTATGATGAAACCAAAAAAAATAATATTCGGTCCTGCTCCGAAATATGAAAAGCGAACCAATTTTATTCATTTTTGCGTTCCCCCAATTTCACATCTTTTTTGTCGATAAACATTATCATTTTATAATATTTCCCTAAATATAATGCTCTGATCCGTTTTTCAGAGCACGATCGATTGTTGTACTTTTTACACAAATATCCATAAATAGATTACAATTCAAAAAGTAGAAATTAGAAATTTGAACGTTTGAACGCCTAGATCTCAGAGATGGTAAGAGCTAGAGTAACCAAACATTCATATTAGATCCCATATTATGCCATAGGAGACAAGTTTATTTTTTTTTTTGATATCTGGGTTAAATTATATAGCTCCCATACGGGTGTTTCAGACGACCTCGATAAAAAATAAAAGTCTTAGATGAATAATTCGTTTGTTTATGAAGCTATCGTAACCAGATTTGGCATTCAGAAGTTTTTTAGAGTACCCAAGCATTGTACTTAATTTGAACAAAATTGGTTGACTATATCATATAGCTCCCATAGTAACGATCGGTCAAAAAAATTTTTGCTTAAAAATTCTTCTGTTTTTGGTTTTTTATGAAGGAACGGATTTTATTGCAAGCTAGTGCTACAGGATCTCCCAAAGTCGTCCGCGCCCGACTTTACGCCATTTTAATGTATAGACGTCAAATAAAAAAATTAAATCAAATTTTTAAATATTTAGTCAGATCTACTAGTTTTAATAATATGTTTTAAATATAAATATAAAAACCTGTAGCAAAACGATTAAAAAAAATTTTTTATTATATGTATTTACCTTAAACCTTCGTATTTTAACTCCTCAATCATTCGAATATTTTTGTCTTCAGTCTAAAGTTTCAAATTTACGTTCCTCCAAAAAAACTACTCGAAAAAACAAATGTCCAAAAATTATACACGAACGCTTAAAAATCGAGGTAAATAATCCCTTTCTAGGGATCTATTTTTTTTTTATGGGTTAATTAAAAAAAAAATTCGCTGTGGTTTTAAAGATATTAGCATTAAAAGTGGAATGTTGTACAGAAACAACAAGTACAACAAGGGTTAATAAAAAAAAAATTAAGAGGTATACACTTCTAAAAAGATATCTTAAAGAAAAGTTTTTTTTATAATTTTCTTCAAAAATCATGGTCTGAGTACCTACCGAATATTTTTGACGCCATTTTTTGTATCTAAGTTTTCTTTAAAAAATGTCTTTAATCACTTTCTAAAAAAATAGGATGGTCTTGTTTTCTTTTCTAGAAAAAGCGTTTTTTAAAGATAAATTTATATAATAATATTCTTTAGAAAGATTCAGATTTTAGATACGTACGTACTTTCTTTGTAACTTTCCGTATGTAAATAAATTTTCTTACCTAAACGAAATTTTGCATAAATAGAAATATTTTAGGAGCAATAAAATTAAAACTGAGCGGATAAATTTAAAGCTAAGCACAAATTGTCAAAATCTTAACACTCGAGGCTTATCCAAACTCTTTAGCTGCTTTCCGGGAAATGTTGTGCTCTAAAATTGTACATTGGCAAAAAGGGTTAATGTAAAGCAATCACAGCAGCAGCAGGCGTAGACCTGCTTGAGCAGGTAGAATTAAGGATATAGACGATCCTTAGAGCGCCTAATCCGAGAGTGTTCATATTTTTGGCTGGATCAATGAATGAATCCGACGGCTTTCATTGATCTGCATTTCATTAAGCCAAATTTGGTTTGGTGATTAGAGAGGCCAGAGTGTGTGTGCCTAAGCCGTTTCCTGTAATCCTGACGACACTGAGGACTAACATTTGCAAATTTTTGGAGGACTATAAATGCAAATGTCAGTTGAGCAAATGCAACAGTCACAAACCAAACTGCGTAACTGACGCATCTCATAAAGAGCAGCTAAATAGTGATAGTGAGTTATCCTTCAACGTTTGTACCAAAATGGCGCCTGTTTTTCAGTCCAGCTTTTCCATACGCGCCTTGCTGTCCAACAACAACAACAACAGCAGCAACAACACACAACTGAGTAACGAGTATTATATTAATGCGCCCGCGGAGAGTCCCAGCGAATCGAATTCTTCCGAGGATGCCTCCTCCGATGAATGCAACACTGTGCAACATAAGAGGTGAAACCAAACCGGCTTATACCTACAGTGCGCTCATTGTGATGGCCATACGCAGCAGTCCGGAGAAACGTCTGACACTGAGCGGCATTTGTAAATGGATAGCCGACAACTTTGCCTGTTATCAGAATCACAAAAGCGTTTGGCAAAATTCCATACGTCATAATCTCCAGCCTGAATCCTTGTTTTGTGCCGTGTGCCGCGCGCGCTGGACGATCCCGGACGTGGTCATTATTGGGCGCTGGATCCATTCGCGGAGGACTTGACAATTGGTGAGACCACAGGACGTTTGCGGCGCAGCAATGCGGCTCTGCTCTGCCGCAATCTGGGCACAGCCACAGCAGCACTACGTACCAAGGCTGCCCTGCAGCAATATGGCAAGAGTTTTGGCCATCATCCGTATCAGCAGCTAAGCAGCTGCGGCTCCAATATGGCAGCTTTGTATGCGGCGCAGCTTTTGAAACCCAACGCCGCCTATTTTCCCATCTCGGATGAGTTACGCGCTGCGCAGCAGCACAGGATCATAATGCAACATCAACAGCAGCAGCAACAACAACAATTGCAACAACAACAGGCTTGGGATAACAACCGACAGCTGGGAGCAGCAGCAACAAATCTTAGCGAGCAATACCAACAACAACAACAACAGCAGCAGTTCCAGCGTTCCAATTACTTCCAACGCCAGGCCAACCAGCAACAAGCCCAACAACAACACAATTATTATCTACAACAACAACAGCAGTCCTATGGAGCAGCTTTGCCTTCCATTTATTCCGGCAAGTGGATGCGACAACCAAATCTTGGACATGCAAGCGGAATTTGGCAGTAGAGCCCAAAAAACTGGCAACAGCGGGGAATCCGATCCTGGACAGCCAAAATATCAAACATTAATCGATTCGACCAATTGCATTTTTATCGATAAACATTTTAAAACATGTCTGCATTTGACAACACTTCCAGTTTTTTTTTTCACTCATGTCCTTTGGCGTAGAACGCGCTCCTAAGCAATGCCATATAAAATATGACAGATTTCCTATAAATAAGATATAATACATACAAATTATAACAACCTGACAACTTTAAATAAAATGCATAAAGCCATATTGGGCCTGATTTTTTCTTCTTCTTCTTGAAGCTTTATCTACAGCGCAATTATCTATAAATCAAAAAAAAAAACGAAACATTTTTTAAAATATGGCAGCCAAAAGTCAAGCAATGTCATCAAGGTGGTGCTTGGGCGAGGGTTGGCTGAGCTATTGCGGAGCGAGAGCGGGAGTCAATATGGGAACTACTTTAGACAAAAATTCAGGAACCTTTTTCTGAACTATAGTAATTTTTTATGATTTGATGGGGAAGCAGTTTCTAGGCTCTGTATCTTCTCTGGCAAGGGACTTATTAAATTGGTGCAAATGCATGTAAAATAGAGAAGCAGAAGCCAGAGACGTCCTAAAAAAATATACTTCGAATATTGTCAGTAGGTCAATAGAAATTGATCTACACAGGTCAGGGCGTCTATATGAACTACATATATATCCTAAAAGAGTGGGGATAATTAAATTTTACATTAAGACTCCTCCTTCTGCCACCTCCCCTACCAACATTACCCACCTATATGGTCAGAAGGACAAAAGTAATTGATCTAGAAAGGTCAGAATGTCAGAATGAACAGAAGGAGAGCTGAGATAACTCCTCTTTCTTTCAAAATAACTTCCAATATTTTCAGGATAACAAAAGAAGTGGATCTTGACATATCTGACCGTCTATATATGAACTATGAAGTGTGAGGATAACATTAGTTTACAGCAAAATATATACTTAACATGTTTTACGCGATTCCGTAGAAAAAAAATTCAAAAAATGTTTGCAACGAACGAATTTTGAAATATTTCGAGAAATTACCGAAATTAAAAAAGCAAATATTATTTATTAAAACTATTTACTTAAAAACAAATATCTCTGGTTGTACTTATCAAACAGATTTTCATTATTTTTACCCATCGATGAAACAAAAATTGTCAAAGTTTTGGTCCTTATTTATCCATTCATATGCAATTTTCATCTATTTTCTGAGTAAAATTCAATTTCGAATGTGAATTAAAAAAAAAAAAGAAAACAATTACGAAGAACTTAAGTTGTTGTTTAAGCAAATCGGATAAAAATTATGCAAATAACAATAATTTTAGAAAAAAGTAAGAAAATCAATTTGTTTTATAAAGATATCGTAACCAATTATTGATTTCGAGAGTGTTTAAGGTCTGTACTAAGTTTTATAGAAATCGGTTGACTATCTCATATACCACCCATAGGACAGATTGCCCAAAATCAAACTGGACCCTTCATGCCAACTTAGAAACATAAATTTAGTTCTTTTCCCATCCTTTCCTTAGTACCACCTATATGATTAAATGGACAAAATACAACGATATAGATAGATCAACTTGTTTGTTTGAACGGATGGATCTTGGAGACTGTAAAAGCTAGGATAACTTCATATGTCATCCAAGCAGTATCGTTTATTTTTTTCTTTTGCCATATCCCCTTTCTTCCGAAGTAACTTGCAATATGTTCAGGAGGACAAGAATGGAAATAGACATATCTGACCGTCTATATAATATATAAGCCCTCATGCCAATCAATTAACATAAGATTATTTGTTTCCCTATCTTACTTCCCTTTCCTTTCAAAATGGCCACCTATATAATCAGAAAGACAAAAAAAATTGATCTAGTTCGTCTATATGAACGGATGGATCGTGAAAGCTATGAGAGCTACTATAACCAAAATCGATGATTGGACTCCTTATGCCAACCAAGTAACCTACGTTTATTTGTTTCTATCTGCCAACTTCCCTTTCCTTCAAAATACCACCTATTTTATCAGAAGAACAAAAGAAAACGAACCAGATATGTCAGTCAGTTCGTCTTTATAGATCTAAACTATTATTAGTTAGGCTAACCAAACCTTAGACTTCATCAAGCCAAGTAGTATATGCTTATATTTCTTCTGCCACATATCTTTTCTACTAAAAAAACTACCATATGTTTAGGAGGACAAAAGAATTGGATCACGGCACGTATGTCAGATGGTTATTGAAGACTATAAAAGCTGGCAAAACCCAGCTAGACATTTATAATCCATATACCAGCCAAGTAACATAATATTATTTTTACTACCACTTCCCCTCCATTCCAAAATTCTACCCAATCAGGACGATTAAAGAAACTGAGCTTGATCTATGCGGGTAGTAAAAAAATATTTCAATGGATGTCAAAAGTTATTATAATCGATTTAAAAAATTCAAAATAATCAGAAACAAAATTAGAGGTCAAAGTTTTAATGGTCTTAGTGTAAAGACATTTAGGTTAGGTTAAACGAATGTAAAGGCAGCTCAGGTTGTGACTAAGATCATTAAAAGAATTAAAAGAAGCAACAAATTAGAAGGAAATAATTAAAGCGAAAAGAATTGAAGAAATGTGGGTATTGTGGAGGAGGATCAAAAATTATGCATCCCCACAATCACGAAAGTCTCTCATGTTGCAGAAACATATTGAGGATTCGACGAAAGCAGCCAAATCCGCTATAGGCCCATAGGCTAGACTACCCAGATCCTTAACGAAGGGTTTACCCAGACACTGGGCTCGTTTTCTAAGAAGCGCCGGGCAGTCGAATAGCAGGTGTTCTGCAAAGACATTTAAGAGGGCAGCTTTTCGCGCAATAGGTTAAAAACTATATCATACATCCGGTAATAAATTTATCCAAATTCGCTTGCGAGGTGGCTGACCTTGAGCGCTAGGAAGAGATGATTCAAAATGTGTCATCCAGGGAACCTTCCTGTGAGATGCTTATAAAAACTGCAAATGCTTTAAAATCGCATATAAATATGTATATATTCTTGTTTTCCCATATTTAGAACACCTGCAAAATGCAATCGGTTTTTATTTTTTCTTATGTATGTTACCTCTAGGTAATCTGCCAAAACAAATAGTAGGGAACTAGTCTAATTACATTATATACAAACTTTTTTAATAATAAAAACAGTGGTAATAAATTAAAAAACGGTTAAGAAAATAAAATTTTAGAGTTTGTATCGATATAATATGAAAAATAAAAAATCTTTTTAAATAGTTTTCCCATTTCTGATCGTTTCCCAAACATCCTACCTATTATAGTATTAAGATAATGAATATATTTAAAAAAAATAAAGATAGACTGTGCCTAAGTATTTCTAAGTTCTTAAAATAATAATAATAGATACAATTTTCAAGTCTAAGATCTTGTTGCGAACACTCATTCTGTTAATGTATATTACATTCTATCAAATTCTTACTCTAATGTAAGAAAATAAAATCATATGGAACAAACAAAATTTTGAATTTTCGAAGTACAAATTTAAAAGATACTCGAATATATTATTTATACTAAATATTACGATACCCTACAATTATATATTTTGGTTCTTAATTCGGCATGACTTATACAAAAATTGAATCGACATACAGAAAAATTTGTATTCTTTTTTAGAATTTAAGCAAAGGTTTTATATTATGAGAAAATTGCTGGGGTCCCTAGAAAAACTGACACTTTTTTTATTCGCCCAAGTCTTTGGCAACTTTTTTATTAAATTTCAACCGAAAAAATTAATCTATGTCATTTCAAAGTTTAAAGTATTACTTTCTTTGTCAAAAATTTACGTCTTGCCATTAGTACCAATCTAAAATTCCTCTGTCAGAACTTTACCAACTATTGCATTTTTATCTGGCCATACTTTTTGTTCAGCATAAGCCCATTTTGCTCTGAAATCTTCCGGGAAAGTAAACCAAATTTTATAGCGTTCTTAAACTATCTGATTTTTAAAAGAAGATAGCTAAAGTTAGCTGAAGTCTATACTTTCGGACTTGCACAGAATTTGAGGAAATCATTCTCCAAACAGATATATAAGCTTTAAGATGTCTAAGTTCCAGTCCTAAAAATTACTTTTTATAATTGTCTTTATAGAAGAAATCAATCCATCAATCAAAATTAAATCCAGAAGACATTCTACCTCTCTTTTTTTAAAAGAGCTTTGTATCGTGAAATTTCCAATGTTTTTTTTAGGAAAGGCGTCATGAATAATGAGAATGTCACGCTCTCGAAATATCTGATTTTGCAATGTTTCGGGATGCAGTGATCGGAAAATCACTCAATGAAATAAATGATAAGTTAAAAGAAGTACTGAAGAAATAATGCTAAAGACGGGCACAAAATCGTAAGAGACAAATCTTTTTAGAACTGAACCAAGTAGGTCACTAGGGTCATAAGTTAAGAGCATTATAAAATAATTTATTTAAAATCAAAGTTTAAGTCAAAAGCTATAAGACTCAGCATTATATTTTTATCTGGCCCAAAATGTTTGTATTGGATTCCAAAAGCAGATTCGAACTTGAAGAATCGAATCGTTCATAGCAGATATCTTGGAACTACATAAGTCGAAGTGTGCAAAGTTTCTCAAGCTAAGCGATTGAGGCTTATATTCATTAATAATCTCTCAAAAGTCTATCGATATCTTCTATTTTAAAGTAGAACAGGAGGCATTCTCCACTGAAAGAAGAGGATAAGAAGAAGAAGAAGAAAATAGAACAGAGGACAACAATGAAGAAAATAAATTTGTGTGGCTCATAAAACTTCTTCGCAATAAACCACAAAAATGCTTTCATCTATCTACGTAACTAAGATGATATGATCTAAGGAACATTACCTTCAATTATGAACTTTCGAACAGTTCGGCAATGAACTCTTCGATAATTTCATGAAACTGCTTCGATCTAGGGAAATTCGTTTAATTACGACCTCCATAAGCTCCGGCTTATAAACATGATTCATATATACAGCACCTGCTGACTACTTTTCGATTTTAAAATGTCAAGGCAACCCTCGCAGTATTACGTACTAGACTTGACCAAACCATCGCTCATAACTTATTGCTAGCGGTCAATAGCAGTGCATCAACTTGGATCGACCACAACAATAAGAACAACAACACCAGCACCAACACCAACACCGAGAAGTACTACGAACAGAACCCAAATAGCTCTTATGAAAAGAGCTAATCTGATAATACAGAATTGAAAGGGGCGGTCACGGCACGAATTTTGCTACACGCTCTGACGATGATACGTCTCGTCTTGGAGTCTTAGTGGAGTAGAGTGGAGAGATGATGGGGCAACCACCAACAACAACTGTGCTGCTTTTGCCTCATCTCTTCTCCGATCTCCGTCTGTCTGTCCTTGTGTCAGTTTGTCTCTGCCTCTCTTTGTTGGACATTGGAAAAAAAAGCGTATAATCTTTGCTGCACTTGTACATACCAAAAGTCGTGTGTAATAACTACACTGAGCGAAATACGAACAATTTTCACTCAACTGCAACAATGGGGTTTAAGAGCAAGTCTATAGAAAGATTTGATTTAAGGTCACCAGATATATCTCGATGTATCTTAATGACTCAGTACCTAAAGTTAGTGAACTTTTACACTGAAAATCTTTATTCTCTATAAGCAAAGAATGACTTATCCGAAAGACAACATATTTTGAAGGAGACAAAATAATTATCGATGAAGGTTAAACATTTTGTGTTGTATTTATGTAGAAAAAATCTCATGGGTACTTCAAATAAATTTTTTATTGGCAAAAGTTACAATGTATTACTTTTTTTTTTTTTGACCTCTCGGTGCTATATTGCAAAACTTCCGAAAGTGAAGTCAGGTGATCTTCCTAATCAAACTAATTTTGCCTCTAATCCTTCAGGTTTTTTCGACCGGAATATCCCTAAGGAAACTGTAGAAACTTTGTAGAAACTTTGTTTTCCGTGATATAATGAGAGATTCAAAATAATCTAGGGATTTCCTTATTTAAGGTCTTAGATTTAACAGAAAAATTAACACTTAGAGATTTTTATGATCTAAAAGTTAAAAAAAAAACGACAGTCCTGGTTGGTTCCAGAGCAAAAACATCGATCGAACTTGAACCCCATTGAGAACACGTGGGAGAACCTCTCCCGTCGCGTCTACACTTCCAGAGCAAAAACATGGATCGCCGGACTTGAACCCCCTTAAGAACATGTGCGAGAACCTCCCCCGTGTCGTCTACACTGGCGGACGAAAATTTCAGACGTTGCAGAAGCTGCGCAGGACAATTACCGAAGAATGAGTTCAAATACAACTTCTAGATTTTCAGAATATGGTTCTTTCGGGTCCAACTCGAATTGTCGAGGTTATAAATAAGTCGGGAGTCTGGACTCAATTATTAACTTATTGTTTTTCCCATATTTTTTACAAAAAATTCTTTTTTTAATACTTTTTAGAAAGTGTTCATTATTGAATTTCGAGGTATAAATTGAATTTTTTAATGCTATTTGAAGTTTTAAGTTTTTTTTTAGTTTTTAGTTCATTTGGAATAAATAATCGCTAAGATAAGATAATATTTGAGTCATAAATGCTTTTTAAAAAACTTAAATCTTAATGGAATTTCGGATAGTGTATCTATAAATATTATCCCGGTAATCTAAAATCTGCAATTGGAAGATTTTTCTAATAATATGATGCCTAAGCGAGCAACGTAATGATGGGTCCCGAAAAGTTAGCACCTGAGACAACTCCCAAATGGTTGAAGAAAAAAAATTCATATGGATATGTCCGTCTTAAGGTCTACCTGAACGTATAGATCTTGGATATTATACTAACTAGCATGACCACATTTGAGATTTGGGTTCCTAATTAGTCCAGAAAAACCAAGTAAATAAATTTTTTTAACCACGATAAATCTTTCCAATTTAAATCATAAGTCAAGTCAAGCAGTCCTACCTATATTGATCTATTAAAAAATTTCACCTTTGAACAATCTTTTCTATCTTTTTTCTGCACTAAAAAATTATACTATTTTAATAATAAGAGAGAGGTAAACTGAGCTTAGCTATACTCCTCAAATAAATAAATGAAATAATATTTTCCGTATTTTTTTAGAGGCCTGCCTAGAAAAAACTACCAAATAAAATCAAAAAAAGAGGTAGGCGACTCGGACGTAAAAAATCGGTCAAATCGATTATTTGCTATCGAAAAATATTCTTTTGTTGCAGTTTGACGAATACTATTTAGTTACGGATAAGTTCGTATTAAGTTATCAGTTTAATAGAGCTTTTAAAAAGACATCCTTATTTAAGGGTTTCTAGATCGTATATTGGACTAACTTGATTAAAAAGCTGCTACGAATTTTGATTCTTTTTTTGAATACAATTCTTGGATTTGGATTAACATTGTACCATGAGCATAAACATAAAACATATGAAAACCAACACCTCTCCGAGGAGAGTTCCCCAAATACATCTTTAGCGATTCGAACGTCATAGTTTTTGATACAGCAACATTCATGGAATTAATTTGCTCAAATCTTCGCAGTTTTTTCGCCAGGAATGGTACACGCAAGCTTTGGCGCTGCTTTAAGAACTAAAACGCTGAGAGGGATTTCAATCGATTGACCGTCCTCTAACCTGAAATCATATATCTGGAATATTTGTGGCTTAAAATTGTTAATATAAAAAAATGGCGTAAGTAAAGTCGGGCGCGGACGACTTTGGGATACCCTGTACCACTATCTTGCAATAAAGTCCGGTATATTGCTTAAAAACATCAAAGGCATTTGATTGCCAAATTAGGTTCCTTCATAAAAAAACAAAAACAACAGAATTTATAAGCAACCTTTTTTTTACCTATCTTTGCTATGGGAGCTATATGATATAGTCAACCGATTTCGATCAAATTTGACACAGTACTTTGGTGCCTTAAAAAAGATCTGAATGCTTAATTTGCTTTAAATATCTTTACAAATAAACGAAACACAACAAATCTATATATGTACGAGGGGTATTCAAAAAGGAAGTTTCCCTAATTTTAAAATGAAGTACAAAAAAATTTTTAGGTTACAAAATGAATATTTATAAATTATTTGACTCACAAACTATTTTTCTACATACTCACCTTCGACTTGAATACATTTTTCGTATCTAGGTTTTTATAAACTCTATAACAGATACGAAAAATGCATTCAAGTCGAAGGTGAGTATGTATGGCCGTCGGTGGCTTAAGTGGTAGCGTACTCGCCTCTAAAACCGAAGGTCGGTGATTCGATTCCCCGCAGTAGCACTGGTGCATTTGCCTAGCACTGGCATCGCTAGCTCAAAGACGCTATTTGCCATGAAAGTCTCTATTAATTAAAGACACCGCCGTTCAGATTCGGCTATAAACTGTAGGTCCCTGTTCTGTTCGAACAGTTATTAATAGAGATCCCCTAAGCCCCTCCTCCAAGGGGTCTAACAGGGAATTATATATATATATATATCTATAACAGATACGAAAAATGTATTCAAGTCGAAGGTGACTATGTAGAAAAATATGTAGAAAAATAGTTTGTGAGTCAAATAATTAATAAATATTCATTTTGTAACCTAAAAATTGTTTTGTACTTCATTTTAAAATTAGGGAAACTTCCTTTTGAATACCCCTCGTATATAAAAAAAAAGTATGTTTTACGTGCTACGAAGGTTCTCATGAACGCGTCAATAAATTTCAAATCTAAATTTTTACGTGTGTTAGAGGTTGTCAATACGGAGGTTTTAGACCTATTGCTTGCCATATACTAAATAAAAAGACAAGTTTTGTTGTTAATCAATGTTCCGAGGTCCAAGATCATTTCAATCATTGAGAACAGTGAATGGCGTATAGTGTGCAACGTATCGAGAGGCATGTCAAAAATTTAATTTGTTGGAAAATGATTTTCACTGGGATCAAACTTTAGCTATTACTGCTCATCCATATCAAATAAGTGCTCTATTTACGATGTTTTCCAACAAATCCACCTAAATTGTGGATAAAATATCAAGATTATTTATCAGAAGATATTTTGTTTCGAGTACTTCAAGCAAAACGTAATCCAGTGATGGAATTTACGCCGGAGGCTTACAATGAAGCTTTAATACATATTGTGCTCCAGTGAGTCCAATCAATACACACCAAACTACTTGCTTAAGATTATTATACATTATTTTACAAATCGATCTGGAAGGTTCAGAATATGAAATCTATTCAGACATCAATACTATTATCCAGGGGCGGACGCAGGATTTTGGTAAGGGGGGTCCAGAGAAATCTGTCCAGAGAAATCTGTCCAGAGAAATCTGTCCAGAGAAATCTGTCCAGAGAAATCCATCTTTTATAATTTTTATTATTATTATTCAGCCCGGATATGTGAGCGCGCGCCTTGAAACTCGGTTCGCGCGCCTTGAAACTCGGTTCGCGCGGAAACGAGCGACAAGTTTCAATCTACTCCTTTCCTAGTATAAAAAAAGCATTCCGCGTACTGCTGCGCGCTTTGTTATTGGTCAAAGAGACGGTGGTGGGGAAAAATACGACGGGGCTCCAGCAATGAGCGACGAATTTCATGGAGCACAGGCATATGTGAATACACTATCGTTTATCAATTTACGTGTATGCGCTGCCCATAGTTTCAGTTTGACTATTAACGCAGCCTGCGAAGTATCTGGTATAAAAATCGCGCTGGGAATTATTGGGACAATCCAAGCATTTTTCCACTGGCCCAAGAGACAAAGTGTTCTTAAAGAGGAAATTTCCAAAATGACGACGAAAAGTGAGGGAAGACGACAGAAATTGAAATCTATATGTCCTACAAGATGGGCTCAGTCCTACGAAGCAGTTTCAGAATATGTCGAACGCCAGCCAGCTGTTATTGAAGCTTTAGAGGAAATAAAAATGTGGAAAGACCGTGACCGTTCACAAAAGGCAATCTTGACTACAGAATTTCAAATCTCGTGTCATATAATGGAATCCATTAATTCTATTGTTCTGCCTTTGAGTCGAGTATTGCAGTTGAAAAATCAAGATCTGGGAGAAGCCACAAAATTGGCAGATGATGCTTTGGATGAATTCAAGAAAAAGCGGCAAAATGCTGACTCATGCTTTCATTTCATCTATGAAAAGGTTGCTGGCACCTGTTCCGAGTATGAAATTGAAATCAAAAAGCCGCGTCGATGTGATCGTCAAAAAAAACTCCTCCAACGTTGGACCTCAAGAAATTGAAGATTACTATAGAATTGCATTTTATGTGCCATTTCTTGACACATACATTTCTCATCTTCAAAGTCACTTCGAAAAGCACAAATCAATTTTCCGAATCTTTGGCCAGTTATTTATCAAGCAAGAATTCAATGAAGAGATGTGCACAGACCTCTACAACTTTTATGAAGAATTATTAGATTGTTCCGAAGGCGATTTCATCTCAGAAGTCAAAATGTGGAGACAACGAATTTGCAATCAAAATATTCAAAATGCGCTCGATGCGTTGTCGGTAAGTTTTTTTTTTTTTAATTGAAATCTCCATAGGAGAGAACGAGTCTCTATCTTTTCATATAATGATTGTGGTGAATATTTTGGGAGTAACCGCCAACTAGCCTCAGTCTTTCCTATGATATAACATTTTAATCAAGCCCCTATAAACTTTTGCGACTTTTTCAGGTAATAAATGCGAATGCATTCAAAAATGTCAATACGTTATTACGAGTTTTGGCAGTATTGCCGGTTACAACAGCAACTCCAGAACGTTCATTTTCAACCTTAAGAAGACTCAAAAGTTATTTGAGGAATACGATGGGACAAGAGCGCCTTAATGGTCTAGCTGCTTTGAATATCCATAACCGGATTGATTTGACTAAAGACGAAATTCTGAAAGAATTTTTCAAAAAGTCTCGAAAATTAAAAAACGATTAATTATGGAATGAAACTATTCTGTAATGAAATTTTCAATGTTTTAAACCTTAATCAACATGAATTATTGATATTTTGTAGACATAAGATCAAATAAACGAGATTATTTTCGTTTTTAATTTTTAACCTTGTCTTTTTATCCTTGAATTAATTGTAAGTGTAAAACAAAAAAAATTGTGAGTTTCCTGATCCCGAAGGGGGGTCCGGACCCGAAAACCCCCCCGTGGGTCCGCCACTGCTATTATCAATCAATAAAAAAACAAGTTTTTAGTTTTTTTAAACTATACATAAAAAAATTTGCTGTAAAATTTAAACTTTTGATTTGATTTGATTTTCGTCTGCTTGTTAATTAAATGCACTAAAGATGGCTTTGGGCATTTTGTAAATCAATAAAAATGCAGTATATAAAATCAGTAACTTACCTTTAATTGCCCATTTTATATTCATATAATTTTTCGCTCTTACGACTCGAAAACTAAAGGAAACGCATTAAACGATACCACGCACTTGCATACAATTTATTACACAAACACATAAAAAAAAATATAAATAAAAAATTAAAAAAATATTGAACTTTACACGTAGCATATATGTATATGAGATATAGTATATATGTTAACAACAGCTTTAACTAAATAAAAATCAAAACAGCTCGCACTTTGCACTTGTTATTACACGCACTATCACGAACACATACTTACACAAACACACACGCGCAGCGCAAAAATCCCGAAACCCGAAACCCTAACCCGCCCACGCACTTCGACTTATCACGAAAGACTAAACGCATCTAATGCCTAATGAGTGCAACGAGCATGCGCATGAATAAAAAAGCTCCGCCAAATTCTTAAGAGAAAGCAAAATGGCAAAAAATTACACAAACAACTTGCGTGCATTTAGAGAGACTTTAAATATGACAACTGCAACTGCGTTGAGTGTTATTGAAATGGGTTAGGCAATTAAAGTCATTTAGTTTGGTTCTGAACCTTTTTGTATTTGGTCAGTGCACTATGGTCCCAAAGCCCTAATTTTTTACATAAATTAATAACTCGATAATTATACAACATTTTTTAGTCTGGTTTTTTGCATTCAACTAAATAATACCAATAGAATTTTTGACTGGGGAAAATAGGCGTGGCACCGCCTTTTTTCTTATATTTTAATATGCAAATTTTTTGATTTCATATGATTTTCGTCAATAAAAAATTTTTTTTTAATCTTTAAACTATAATATATAACTTTCTTATATCAAATATGTAAATAATCAGCACAATTCTAATTTAAAAATTTAAATAAATTGTAAACGTATTTTTTTTCAATTTTTTATTTTGTGTTCTTAGCTTTTTATAATTTTTATTGCTCGTCCACAAATTCAGATTCTATATCAACTGCGTATTCGTTGTCAAAATCACTTTGGTCCAAGTCAGACCCATCCATATCAGATTCATCTACTTCAGCATCGATTCTGGTATTAAATAGCTCGCCTTCACTGGGGGTAGAAGTTGGCACTTCCAAGAGCGCTAGAGCATCAGCCGAAAAATGTTTCTTTTTATTTTTATTTTTTCGCTGGGTCAGATATAATCTCGAAATTAATATTTTAAAAACTGAAATATTGCCAGGTCTGCACTTTTCTTTTGCCTCAATCACATGCTTGTAGCTAGAATATATATGTCACAATTACGACTTTTATTCTCCAGCCTGATGTTCACATAGGTGTTCTTGGTTAAACCATTTTCCAGCAGAAATGCCAAAGCTTCATCAGGTGTCAACGGAATTGGACCCTGAGCAAGAAACTTTTTTTTTAAAATACTTCCATTGCCTTTTGCTGTTTCCTTTAGCACGAACGATATATCCCTACATTTGGCTTTCTTTGCTGATACTGAAGCAGCATGGACAAGTAACGATGTATTGAGGTTTTCTTTCTCAGAAAGCTCGGACGCACACTTTCAGGGCCGAAGAAAAATACAAAAAAATTTTCTAAAAAAAAGAACTTCATTTCTAAGTTCATTGGAATATTTGCTATTGGAATAAAATGTGTTTTGTTTTTTGCATAAATCACGATTATGATTTTTTTAATTTACGTAAAAAAAAAGGGCTTTGGGACCATAGTGCAGTGGCTGTTTATTAGTGGATTAATAGGTGAGTGATATTTAAATGGGCTAGAATTGGGCAACTAAAGCTTTAAAAAAATGTGGTACTGTCGGGGAAAATGGCCTGTACTTTTTCTCTCAAACAGTTTTTTTTTGCATATTCCCACCAAAAACTTTCCAATTGGAATTCATTTTTTTTTTTGTTGAAATTCGATATTTATAAGCTCCGTAAATTTTTAGCAACTATTAAAAAGCTATTTAAAGTATGTATATGGGGTAAGTTATAAGTTGATATGTTGAGGGGTGTGAGAGAAAACATGGACAAAATTTGGATGTGAATATGTTCATTAGAGCCACATGAATCAGCTTACCAAAAACCATGATTTGAAGTTACTTGTAACCTTAATTAGGTAGAGTCAAATATTGATGCAGTTTGTATATTTTTAACTACAGCTTTTGCTGTATTTGTCCGATTTTGTTCATTTTTGACAGGTGCTTGATCTGTTAAATTTCAGATAAAAAAATGGCGGACGTAAAGTCGGGCGCGGACGACTTTAGGATACCCTGTACCCAGTGTCGTAGCCAGAAATTTCGTTCGGAGGGGGCCCGAAACATAAATTTTTTAGAGGGAGGGGTGGAAATGTTTGAGGGTTATCTAGTATGGGATTTGTAATTAAAGTTGAACTTAGTAGTGAAGAATTGCTTTATTAAACAAAAAAATAATTACCAAAAGTCTCAATTTCAGTGTACAAAATTTTAAATTTGTTAAAAAAATGTTAGGATTCGCTGAATTTCGGGGGGCCCGGGCCCGTCGGGCCCTATGGCTGGTTACGGCCCTGCCTGTACCACTAGCTTGTAATAAAGTCCGATTTCTTCACAAAAAACCAAAAACAGAAGAATTTTTAAGCAAACATTTTTTTTTGACCTATCGTTCCTATGGGAGCTATATGATATAATCTACCGATTTCAATAAAATTTGGCACAGTGCTTAAATACCTTAAAAAAGATATGAATGCCAAATTTATTTCAAATATCTTTACAAACAAACAAAACACATCGAATTTTGTATAAAAAACGTGTTTTTGGACCGATTGGTCCTATGGGAGCTATATGATCTAGTCAAACGATTTGGATTAAATTTGGTACAGTGCTTAGGAACTATAAAATACTCACGAATGTCAAATTCGGTCCCAATATCTTAACAAACAAACGAAACAGAACAAATTTTGTTAAGAAATCGATTTTTTGGAAGATCGGACCTATGGGAGCTATATGATATAGTCAACCGATTTTGTTCAAATTTTGCACATTGCTTAAGTGCTTTTAAAAAATTTCCAAACGCCAAATCTGGTTAGGATATCTTTATTAAAAAACGAAATATAGCGAATTTTTCTTTAAAAAAGTTATTTTGGCCGATCGGTCCTATGGGAGCTATATGATATAGTCAACCGATTTCGATCAAATTTGGTACAGTGATTGGGAACTATAAAAAACTTTCAAATTTGGTTACGATATCTTCATAAACAAACGTATTATTCATCTAAAATGCTTTTTTTTTGTCGAGGTCGTCTCAAACACCCCCATGGGAGCTATATAATTTATCCCCGATATCAAAAAAATAAAATAAAGTTGCCTCCTATGGAATAATATGGGATCTAATGTGAAAGTTTGGTAGCTCTAGCTCTTACCATCTCAGACGGACAGACGGACATGGGTATATCGACTTCTCTATTCACCCTGATCATATTTTAGGTAACTTTGGGGTGTCTCCGACGTCTCCTTCTATATGTTACATACATTTTCGGCTTGCACAAACTTAATATACCCTTGGTACCATACAGGTACAGGGTATAATAAAAACTCAAGCTAATTGCTTTCCATTATATTATCCAAGATCTACTTGAAACATTTTGTAGCCCTCGTCTTATCTTTAATATAACTTAATAAACATAAGTCTTGTATGCTCAATAGTTTGTGGTTCTTAAATAAAATTTTAGAACATAACTCCAATATGAACCTTTAGAACTAGGTGTGACTTCTAGCACTAGAAGGAACTAGAGACAATATGTACGTAGTCGTCAAAACATTTCGTAGTCAAAAAATATTTAAAGTGATTGATTGGGATCTAGAAATAAAAATTATAAGAGCCGATGTTACCCGAGACTGCGTCCTTGTTACGATTCTAAGTACCCCATATACATGGCATTACCCAGATTGGAAATATTTCTGAACCAAAGGAACTTTCAACATCCGTGCTGCCTTCAAACAACTACTTTAACTTTGATCGGCTATTCGGAATCGGAACGCGAAATTTTATCCTAGAAGTAAAGGGTGAGATATTTATATAGGTAGGTTACGGCGGCAGTTGTGTAATGGGAGTAAATGATGAGGATATTGAATAGACAAGAAAAATTAGAATAATAGGAAAAGTGGAAAGTGCAGGACCATCATGCCTAACGTGGGATTCGAGCCCACACCTTCTGGAATGATAGTCTAGGGCATCGGCTAGGCCATCGAAGCCGCAGATTTTTATATAATTTCAAAATCCTTTTTTTCTGAGGTACTATATAGAACTTATAGTCTCCGAAATCTAGATATTCATACAGATGGTCCGACATGGCTCAAATACTACCCGAGGTTATGATAACTATTTTGGTATAATGGACTATGGTTCTGCCACGCCTCCTTCTGCCATTACATACATTGCACAAATCTAGTACATTAAAACAAAACTACGACTCAGATTCGGCTGAAATTTCGATAGTAGCGCCATTAAGTAGTGAGGCTAAGAACTTATCGGACCACCCTCGTATATGGCCCATAATCGAACAATGACAAATTTTTCATCGCGTCTTTGACAATAAAAAATATGGAACTGCCATCAAGTTTTGGTAATGTTATGCCCTCTTGCTGAAAGGGCTAATGAAGGATTTTTTTGATTAAAAAAAAGCGTATCCCATCAGGAACTAAGTTCCTTTTTCTTAGTCTTTTGCAGAGCAAATAATGTAAGTTTCAGGAAATCGAAATTGCGACGCAAAATTCTAACAATTCTACCATACTTATGATAGATTTTACTAAAATACAGGTAGACCTCGCTATTTGAACGTTTGGATCTTGGAACCTGTAAGAACTACGATATCCAAACTTATTATGTGGACACTTTATCTGAAGATATCGTAGCTCAATGCAATAATTTTAAATTGATGTAGGATTTATTGATACTCTTAGTTTAATTATTATATTTTAATGCTGTCAACTCCTGGGTTTGTCCGTGCTGCCAACTCATGATAACCATTTATATGGAATTCAACAAATTAGTAGGCTTTGGTAAGAGCTTTAAAATTTAATCCTCATACCAACTAGAATGTTGCTTAGTAGGCGTTCATTTTTTTGTAACTTCAATATAGTTTAAAATTACGACAGAAATCATTAGTTCAAAATTAAACAGTGAAGCAATAAGTCGCAATTTGTAAATAATTAAAAAATAAAATACAATTTGGAAAAAAAAAGTTTTAAAAATTATAAATTATATCTATCTATAAACAGGAAGCGCCGTAATGTAGGTCATAAAATCCGTCAAGTCCAGAGGAGCAAATAATCATTGTACTTTCTTTCATAACTGCAGCACTAGACGTCTCTCCAAACTTTGGAATCGCTTGGTACAGATAGTAAGAATGGTTGAAGAATCGTGAGCGGTAAAGAGGACGAGGAACTTGTCTAGAAGCGCTTTTGGTGCTCTGCTTTTTGAGCAGCCCTTTGGCTTCCCATCTTTTTCCTGAATTGGCATAAAAGAAGCGTACTTTGGGACTTCTTTGGTTATGGTATCCAGTTTAATGTAAACACGAAAGTCATCTTTGTCTGAAATTTGCTGTACGTGTAATATCTTGCCTAAACATGATTTTTAAAGGTAAGTAAAAATAATCAAAACTATTGGTAACTATTAATTGGCAACGCCATACCATTAGGACAAGAAAACTCCAGATTTACGCACTTGAAGGAAAAACCTAGCCCAAGAAGGAGCGACAGTCTTTGCCAATTTAAAAAGAATCTATGCGAAAATTTCTGTAGGAACATATTCTAGTATCATCTCGGAAATGGCCAACTTGAACTCCGTTCGTTTGAGTCCTATGGTACAACCTTTGGAAAATCTTATTGTCGGATCTATTGGAGTATATAAAAAGTGCAAACATTCCTGTGATGACCATAGCCCGCTACCATAAAGTAGGATCCTGACATACCACTTCGTACGTCTTGCTTAAATATTATTTACATAACTAAATTTTTCACATTCTTACAGATACAGAATGTTCCAGGCGTTGATGATTCTAACATTTGCTTAGAACTGGACACCACATCCATAGCAAGTCTGAAGAATGCAGCTTTTATGGCAAGGCCTGAAAAATTTGGTATGATGAAGTTTCGCAAGGCTGCTCAAGTAGCAGAGCACCAAAAAGCCTCTGTTACTCTTCCTCTTTTTCGCTCTCGTGCTTTAAACATCCTTACTAGCTGGATCGAGTGTTTCCAAACTCTGATGAGCCGTTTAGTCCTATGGTTGCAAGGCTTATAGATATAGAATCCCCGCTTAATCAAGTACGCTTTGCTGTAACCTTTTTGGAGCTTTATATGCCAATCTGCAGCAAAGATTTCTATGATTGCCTATGGGATCCGCTTAAATTTTTTAATCTATGAACAACTCTTCCATACTCAATGCTGTTACATATACTATGTATATATATAGGCAAACAATTATAGAGAACTTAAAAAAATGTCTATTTATTATGATTTTAAAAGCTGGCGAAAATCCTCTGGCCGAACCCTCCAAGGGGTTGCCGGCTGGGCAATGGACTGTGTACTGACTCAAGCATCAGAGTCAGGCACTTGTCCACCCTCGAGGCGTCCACAGTCGGGCACGGAGGGAAGAATACCCCTCTGCGTGTCGCCAGTGGTCACACCTCTAGGTGTGACCAGGACAATTGTAGATATTCTGCCATAGCAACAACGGTACGCGATGCGATACTTGGAGACTCAGACTGCGAACTAAAACGCTAATGCAGAAATGTAGAGAGACAGAGGCCAAAGAGACTCTAAAGCACCTCATCTATATAATATCAAATCTAAAAGAGAGAACTGTCCGATATTTGCATATTTACTATCGATATAATCGTGAGGACAAAAGATGGTAATATAGACATGGACATCTGTCCATATGTTGGCTTCGACTAAAGAGACAAAGGTTAACAGTCAAAGCTGATGGAAGACTGCTTCTTAAAATCATTCGGGCATAATTTTAATGCCCCAAAAAAGGAGGTATTTGTGATGATTTTTTTCGTCTCATTTACAGAATACCTCAAAAATATATTGAGTTCCAAACCCGAAACTGTGGCCCCAAGTCCCACCTTACGAAACTCTAGTAAATACTTAAATATATATAAGCCCGAAACTTATTTTTTGGACTGTAGTTGCTGCCTTTACTGTTCAGGCAGTATGTTTCTTATATATAGAGTATGTACTTATATATTTGTATATACTTATGTAAAAACATAGTGACTTACCTGCATAAATTATTTTGAAGTGTTTTATATGTATATAATATTAAATATTTTTATTTAATCTATTATATTATTATTAACGCAACGCTGACAAACGGATTAAAATAAACTTATTGAAATTTTTATTTAATTTTTATTTTTTGAGCGCAATAATAACTCTCATATGTGGTGAGATTTCACTTCAATACGCGATCGGAAAATTGGCAATATTTGCTTCTTATGCACACACACAAACTTATGCTTTTTACACTCAAAAAACAAAAACAAAATATTTGAGCACATTTGCATGCTCATTTTTTCACATACGCGCAATATATGAGCACTTTCGATCAGGCACATTTTGCGACATTTTTACTCGAATTTTATTAATTTGATTTTATTTCATACACTTCTTTCTTATTTATTTTTAAAACAACACTAACATTTGAGCGCCAAAAAACCAACGATTGGTTATGCTGCTTACACTTATTGGCTTATTATTACGTGAGCGAAACATAGGATCAAAAAGAAAACCAAAGAGCGCAATCTTAGCTCCTTACACAAACTCACCACACATTATGCACTCACTGCGTAAAACAAAAACAAAAACAAAATTTGAACACATTTCCATGCGCAACTTTTAACCCATACGCACAATATGGCCACTTTATGCATTTTATTTAATTAACTTTCTATTTTATTTAATTTTAAAATAAAACTGCATTTAAGCGCAATAAGCCAAATAAGCAAATAAGCCATGCCGCTTACACTTATTCACTTATTTTATATTTAATGCTTTTTACACTCAAAAAAAATCAACAAAAACACTTTTGAGCACATTTGCATGCTTAACTTTTTACACCGACGCACATTGCAGCACTTTCGATCGATGCTGTTCTCAACTTTAGAAGCCAGCTTTAGCGCGCACTTTATGCATTTTATTTAATTAACTTTCTATTTTATTTATTATTAAAATTTTACCGCATTTAAGCGCGATAATAATGAAAATAAGCCATGCGGCTTACACATATTCACTTTTATGTAATTATGCTTTTTAACCCCCGACGCAAAAAGAGGGGTGTTATAAGTTTGACGTGTCTGTCTGTTTGTCTGTCTGTCTGTCTATGGCATCGTAGCTCCCGAACGCATGCAGTGATTTCAATTTAGTTTTTTTTGTATTAAAGGTGACTTATGTGCGAGTGTTCCTAGACATGTTTGATGAAAATCGGTTAAGCCGTTTAAAAGTTGTGTGGAGTAAAAGTGGGGAGAAAAACATCAACTTTGTCCGATTGGCTTAAAATTTGGTCCTATTGTAGCTGACGACGTCACTGATTCGAATATGAGGTTATTTTTGCTCTATCTCTTCTCGTTTAGAAGTAATGGCCATTTGAAGTTAAAAACATAAACTTTGTCCGATTGGCTTAAAATTTGGTCCTATTAAAGCTGACGACGCCACTGATTCGAATCTGAGGTTATTTTTAACCCCCGACGCAAAAAGAGGGGTGTTATAAGTTTGACGTGTCTGTCTGTTTGTCTGTTTGTCTGTTTGTCTATGGCATCGTAGCTCCCGAACGCATGCAGTGATTTCAATTTAGTTTTTTTTTTGTATTAAAGGTGACTTATGTGCGAGTGTTGTTAGACATGTTTGATGTTTGAAAATCGGTTGAGCCGTTTAAAAGTTGTGGGGAGTAAAAGTGGGGAGAAAAACATCAACTTTGTCCGATTGGCTTAAAATTTGGTCCTATTGTAGCTGACGACGTCACTGATTCGAATCTGAGGTTATTTTTGCTCTATCTCTTCTCGTTTAGAAGTAATGACCATTTGAAGTTAAAAACATAAACTTTGTCCGATTGGCTTAAAATTTGGTCCTATTGAAGCTGACGACGCCACTGATTCGAATCTAAGGTTATTTTTGCTCTATCTCTTCGCGTTTAGAAGTTATGGCCATTTGAAGCTAAAAATACAGCAAATCTATTAAATATGATAATGATGTTGGTCAACAAATTATGCCAATGGGCTTGCCAATCAATTAATGTCTGTCTGTCTGTCTGTCTATGGCATCATAACTCCCGAACGCATGCAGTGATTTCATTTTAGTTTTTTTGTATTAAAGGTGACTTATGTGCGAGTGTTCCTAGACATGTTTGATGAAAATCGGTTAAGCCGTTTAAAAGTTGTGTGGAGTGAAAGTGGGGAGATTAACCGAATGTCTGCAAATATACAGCTTTTTCAACTGTCGTCCTTTGCAACTTATGTGCTGTAACCGCCCAACATAAAATGATAGGAAACATTGTTCGTAAAACTTCATAAAACGCCATATATATTTCGTCTATCACAAGTCCACCAAAATCTTCTTGAGATATTTTTAATTCATGTAAACGTCTTGAGATATTTTTAATTCTTGTAAACGTAGATGAATACTTCGTAAAACTTCATAAAACACCATCGATATTTCGTCTATCACAAGCCACCAAAAGCTTCGTGAGATATTTTTAATTCTTGTAAACGTAGATGAATACTTCGTAAAACTTCATAAAACACCATCGATATTTCGTCTATCACAAGCCACCAAAAACTTCTTGAAATATTTTTAATTCTTGTAAACGTAGATGAATACTTCGTAAAACTTCATAAAACACCATCGATATTTCGTCTATCACAAGTCCACCAAAAACGTCTAACTTAACCTAACCTACCTATAAAAAGTATGAAATAAAAAATTAAATTAAAAATTTAAAAAACCCCCGAACTTAAGTAATTTTCATTTAAAAAGTAAAAAATAATAAAAGAAACTTAATGTTAAAGTATCTAAGAATCTATTAATAATTCTAAAAAAAATACCTCGCGTTGGGGGACCGCTCCTAACTAACAATTTAAATACAAATAGTCTAATTAAGTAACAAAGATTAACTTAAAAACAAAATTAAGAAAATACTTCAAAAACTTTCATAGAATTACTTCAAAAAATTTGCATGTAAGACACGACCGTCAACGACGTCTGCCCTCGCGTGTCCCCCAACGCGACGTATTTTTTTAGAATTATTAATAGATTCTTAGGTACTTTAACATTAAGTTTCTTTTATTATTTTTTACTTTTTAAATGAAAATTACTTAAGTTCGGGGGTTTTTAAATTTTTAATTTAATTTTTACACTCAAAAAAAAAACAAAAAAATATTTGAGCTCATCTTTCGATCTGACCTTTGTGCAATCTTCAAAGGCAGCTTCAGCGCGCGCTTTATGCATTATATTTTATTCACTTACACTTGTTGACTTTTATGAACAACAGAAATACATAAACAAAAAGAAAACCAAAGAGCGCAATCTTTGCTCTCTACGCACACACACACAAACTAACGCCTAAAAAAATTGAGCACATTTGAATGCGTGCCTTTTTGCACGCACGCACACTTTGACAATTGCCGTAGGGCTTCGTTTTCGCAACTTCTTTATTAATGTAATTAAAACCTTTTGTGCGTATTTGCTAACATGGCCAAATTGTGGCTAAGAACTTTACTAACCGATTTCAAATATTTTAACACTTGGCCGCGACGCGAAAACTTATTAATTATTAATAAAACCGCAGCGTGCGACCGACCGACGCAACTGAGTTATTTGATACTGCAGAGCAACGGCATTGCCAGCTTGCTCAACTGCAGCCAATAAGAACAGTAGAGAGAATTACTGTTCTAGGATCTACAGTAGTCAGCGTAATTATGTTGACAAAATGTGCAGGTGGCAAGCAGAGTTTGTTTTACTTATTATGAATATGCTTTTCAAAAAAAGTGGCGTATTGTCGCGTGGTCAAAATGTTTAAAAATTTAGTTAGACAAGGAATTTAGAGTGGTCAAAAGTATTTTAAAAACGCGTTATTTTTTTAAAAAATTCAATTAGTATTGTAGTTATTTTTAATTTTAAATATTATGTATTTTTTTTTTACATTTTTCCCCGCCTCTTATGACTCTAATGCTATTATATATATATCCATTATTATTAATAACTCAGTAGAAAAGGTTTATATTTTAGCCTGAACTCTGAATTTTAAAAATGTAACTGCACATGTATTCATAACGTCTAAGTTGATTGTGTAAATAAATTAAAATTGAGATATTATGTTTTAAACATTGTTTTGTACAAATTTTATATTATAAACTGAACAATTATGCCAAAGTATAAGTTAACCCTTTCTGGCCCACTGCTGCCCATAGGCAACAATGGATGCAAATGCAAAAATTCATTTATATTGTATTGTTTTGCATTGTTTATTGTTCTTGTCTATTATTATTTTGTGCATTTCTACAATACAATGCGTGTACCCTGTTTTTAACAATTAGTTTTATTGCGTTTACTACATTGAGTAGCCGAAAACATTTTTGCAAAAATTGCTTATTGTTTATCTTAATAATTAATTAAAAATATTTTCGTTATTAGTTATGTTAACACAAAAAGTGGTTTATATGCTTTATACAATTTAAATTAATAAATATAAAGAAATGTTTATGAACAAAAGTTGTTAAGTTTCATGTCAGGGTTTCATTTTAAGCTATAGTAAGACAATTTTGAGGTAAAATATTTTTTAAGCCGCTCCATTTTAATTGGGTCCTGAAAGGGCTAAGTATTTTCGCCATATAGTATGGCGCTAATACACTACTGTGCCCAAAAACTAGGTTGAGTTTTTCGATTTAAATTTCGCGTGTACATATTTTCCCTCAATTTTTTTTTTTTTAAGTTGTTACAACTGTTGCTGTCTTCCTTGCCAAATTATATGACAAAATATGCATTAGTGTTTGAGTTACACTTGTTTTTGTGCGGCACAAAAAGTGAATTTGGCGACTTTAACAATGTGTGAAATTATTTAAGCAAAGAAAATGTTGTTTCCTGAATGGAATAAATGCTGCAGAAACGGTAACCGAGCTCTACCAAAATCAATAACACATGATTGGTATAAATTGTTCAAAGAAGGTAGAGAACGCGTTGAAGACGAGGAGTGCCCTGGTCGACCCTCGACCTCAACTGCCGATGCTCACATCCAAAAAGTAAAAGAATTAGTTCTTGCAAACCGTCGATTAACTATAAGAGACATTGCTGATGAAGTTGGCGTACCAAAAGGATCAATTAATACCATTTTAAAAGATGTTTTGGGCCTTAAAGTCTTAAGTCTCGATTGGTACCAAAAATACTGAATTTGCCATCTCACACTGCACTGATTCTTCGTGACTTTTTCTCCATAAATGCAACCAATATCATTCCGCAACCACCTTATTCACCTGATTTGGCTGCGTGTGACTTCTGGCTATTTCCAAAACTCAAAAGACCACTCCGAAGAAACCGTTTTGAGTCGATTGAAGACATTAAACGTGAATCGGCGCGCGCTGTGAAGGCTATACTGGAAGAAGACTTTTTGGCATGCTTCGAGGACTGGAAAAAGCGGTGGCATGAGTGTATTATATAGGGAGGGAACTATTTTAAAGGTGACGAAATTGATTTCGAAGAATAAATAAAGATTTATTGATTTATTAAAAAATTCCTACTAGTTTTTAGGCACAGTAGTATTTAGCTTAACAAGCTAGCTTAGAATTATCTAACTTTTCCGCCTTGACAAATGGAATGAAGTGAAATCGAAAATATATAATGTAAAAAAGCATTTTGGAGGCAGGTCAAAATAATTATGCCGCATAGTGTAGAAGCGCTGCGTCTATCTGGCAATGCTGCAAGCGAAAGTGACTCAAATAAATGTAAGCCGCGCATAAAAATGGTTTATTAATAAATTTGCGCATTGCAACAAGTATTAAATTTTAAAAATATATTTAATATTTTATACAAGTGTTTAAGGCTTAGTGCCGGTTAAAGCCAAAAGTGCAAGAAGTTAATAAGCTGGCTAAAATGATGTGCAAAGTGTGCCAATTATATTTTTTTCCGAAGTAATTTGGTGCGTAGAATCCGAATCCGGCGTCAGAACTGGCCCATCACGTCAGGATTTTGAGATATTTGAGGTTATGTACCCAAAAAATAACATAACCTCAAATATCTCAAAATCCTGACGTGATGGGCCAGTTCTGACGCCGGATTCGGATTCTACGCACCAAATTGCTTCGGAAATGACTCTTAGCTTTCCAACAACTGAACCATGTTGACCTGTGTTATCTCAAAGGCTTATTGCAAATGCTAATGACGTCGAAGGGATATATCTCGTAACTTCGAAAAGCCATAACTTTGCGAAAAAAAATCGTAATTGATCTTTTGAACCCTTAAATTAAAGGGTAAGAGTTCTACTAAATGATGTAACTGGAGAGAAAGACCGCAAAAATTTTTTGCGCCCTGTACATAACCTCAAAAGTAGGAAAAAACGCCGTTTTTTGGGTACATAACCTCAAATATCTCAAAATCCTGACGTGATGGGCCAGTTCTGACGCCGGATTCGGATTCTACGCACCAAATTACTTCGGAAATGACTCTTAGCTTTCCAACAACTCACATGACCCCTGTATTTGTAGACCTGTGTTATTTTCGGAGAGATAAGTTCCGAGCGCATATTTTATTGCAAAGACGTTTCTCAAGGAACATAATTAATTTCTTTATACAGTTGTTTTACGATAATTACATATTTTTTTTAGAGATAAGCTTCAAAGGTCTCTTATTTAGCTTTGATCTTGAGCATGGGCAGTTCCATTTTGGCGTGATGTTACATTTATACGACAAAAAAATGAACAAAAATGAAAGAAAATTCAGAATTCAAGAAAATGTGTTAAGTATTTTAAAATTGATAAAATTGGTTTAATGCATTAAACGTTACCAGATCAGTGCATAAGCTGACTAATCCCGAATTTAAGTCCAAAAATGTAATGTCAAGCACTTGTACTAAAAAAGTGTTTACGATTTTTTTCAAGCTTAAATTCGAGCTCTGGGGCTTTTTTGGCACTAAGTCTAATCTCCGAATCCAAAAATCTATGTTTTAACGATAATATAACATCACCATGGCCGTCGGTGGCTTAAGTGGTAGCGTACTCGCCTCTAAAACCGAAGGTCGGTGGTTCGATTCCCCGCAGTAGCACTGGTGCATTTGCCTAGCACTGGCATCGCTAGCTCAAAGACGCTATTTGCCATGAAAGTCTCTATTAATTAAAGACACCGCCGTTCGGATTCGGCTATAAACTGTAGGTCCCTGTTCTGTTCGAACAGTTATTAATAGAGATCCCCTATGCCCCTCCTTCAAGGGGTCTAACAGGGAATTATATATTATATAACATCACCAAGTCATCATATATTGATATCATCGGTTTTATCGTATAGACGTTACAAGATAAGATCATATGCAGGTTGATTACGAATTTAAGTTTCAAAAAATAATTTCAAACACTTGTACTACAAAAATTTTGTATGCTGATTTTTGAGGTTTACTTTAAGATTTTTTGGATCTAAGTCTGACCTCCGAAACCGATAATCGATTTCTTATCGATAATATAATATCGTCTGTTTTGCTCGCAGATACAAGTAGCTTATTCTGTATGATATATCTTTACGGCTCGTCCGATTGTAGCTGTAGAATAAATATTTAAGTTATTAAATTAGTATTAAATTTCGAAATTTATTTAATTCCTCCCTGTGTCAACCGCATTTAATTGAGCAATGCTTTCAATAATTATTACAGCGCAAATTGGCTAACAAATTCAAATATAATTTTGTTTAGTGTATTATACTAATATATAATACATTTGATGTATAAATAGAGCTATTACAATCAGTTGAACCAAAGAACCAAAAAGTTCCTTTCATTCCATTCAAACCAATTGTCACATGTTAGCTATTTACAAATTTTCATTAATTTTTCCTAAAATGAGTTCCTCAGCTCACCAGCATGCAGCAATCCAGATAAAGCTTACAAAAAAAACATAAGAAAATAAAACACACTCAAGAAGAAGATCTACACAAACTTAATTATAAAAAAAAAATTTTAAACCAATCTCAATTCTCGCGAACTGCCTTTGGACTCTTTTTTTTGCCCTTCTTGCTTCACTTTTGGCTATCCTTTCGTGTGTTGTTTTGTGGTCATTCGTCATTTTAAGTTCGCACACATGCCACAAGAGACCGGCACCACTCGCCCCCGCCCCCGCTGAGCTGCTCTCTGATCCAGATCCAGATCCAGCACAAACGTTGACACTGATATGTGTGGCAAGGTATGTCTTTTAAAAATGACAATCTGCAATTTGCTATTCGAAACCGTTTAAAGTAATTTATTTTTCCCTACGGAGGACGCGATTCGAGTTTTAGACATATAGTAATTTTATATATGTATGTATTTAGGTACGTTTGTGTCTTGGATGTGGAACAGGATGTTCTGCTACAGCGCCATATTATTTATTATATACGTAGTATATACTACTTTAAGAGCAGGCAGTGGAGCAGGCCATATACAATTTGAATTATTTTAAAAGCAAGTGAGTTTGGAACCTTTTTTTGGGGGGTTTCTAAGTAAAAAAGCTGGGATTTTTTGTTAATCTAATTGTAAAATGAAAAACCCAAATAATTATGAGAAATTATTTGTTCACGAATTTTCGCAAAATAAAAAGAAACTAATGTTTTTGGTTTATATTCGGACGTGCTGCGAAAAACGAACTTGAATAAATTTTTTAATTTTCGTTTTTGGTGCATGGAGGCGAAAACTCGAACTCGAATAAAATAAAACTGAATTTGAAGATTTCTTACTGGATGACGAAGATATATCCAAAACCGAGGCTCATCGGCAGCTATATAACATAAATGTAATATATTTAAAATTTATAACCAACACCATTTCTTTTAAATGACAGGTTTGATTGGGAAAATGGATTAGAGACGTAGCATCTACATATATAATATCTTTATTTATTCAGACCAAAATTTTAAACTAATTTGAATAAATTAATTTCCTTACACTAGAACCACTGTGCAATGCATTGAGTGATCTTATTATTCGATTATGATGAGCAAAGCATAGACAAAAAAAAATTAGTTACTTTTCCTTAATAAACTCACTCGTTTTATTTAAACTAAAACCGTTATGGGCAGTCAATTCACTCAATTTACATAACTCGCGAGGCCAAAAAATCACCAAAATCTGTCACAGCGCAGTTGGCTCAAATACGGTCCAATCTCTCACTAATTTTTGCTTAATTGCGTTTCTTCTTTCTCTAAGCGTTGCTTATTCACACACAGAAATGTTTGTTTGTATGCATTTTCTCACCTCTGAACTAAAAACTTCTCTTTATTTGCTTTGTTCGCAAAAAGTGTCACTCGTATTTGAGTGCAATCAAAAATTTGCTGCTCCTTGCTCCTCCTCTTCGTTGCCCACAAGAGTGGAATAGACAAAGAATAAAACATTGTTGCTTACTTACCTACACATGCACAGTTGCTGAAATTCCAAGCGAGTCAATATTTCCAATGGACAGCATTCCATAAAGGCACACTTGCTGCTCTTATTTAACTATGCATATATAAGTGAATATATGTACATATATACATACATACATAAGCAAAATACCATTACATATTGAATTAAACACATTTTAAACAATTAAGCACTTGCTGCACTCACATTCAAACGAATAACTGATTCTTGCACTTGCTCTTGCTCTTAACATACAAACACGCATACTATGTACATATGTTTTAACAAAAAACAAAAACAAAAAAAATTAATTGGCACACTTTGCACATAATTTTAGCCAGCTTATTAACTTTTTGCACTCTGGCTTTAACCGCCACTAAGCCTTAAACACTTGTATAAAATATTAAACACTTTTTTTTAAATTTAATACTTGTTGCAATGCGCAAATTTATTAATAAACCATTTTTATGCGCGGCTTACATTTATTTGAGTCACTTTCGCTTGCAGCATTGCCAGATAGACGCAGCGCTTCTACACTAGCCGGCATAATTATTTTGACTTGCCAGCAATTGGTTTTATATTCTATATTTTTACGATTTCATATAATTTTTTAGCCAGAAAAGGTAGATAGTCTTATAGAAACATTGGCTTGCCAAGCTACATATATTAACGACATAATATATAGCGAAAATACTTAACACTTTCAGGACCGA